>BGPR01005734.1:48358-89568 GCA_013235015.1 Araneus ventricosus
GTGGCAATCAATTCAATGGTGCCGTTTAAATATGTGGCAATCAATTCTTCGGTTTCTGCGCTTGAGCCAGAAATGTGGAAAGCAGGGCATGTCTATACTTTCAAAATAGTGGATTATAGAGATATCCAAAACATATCTGAAGAGCTGTCTCATGTCCAAGGTGACCTCCTTGTGTGTGAAAACCGTCCTCTTGTGTCTACCACTGCTATGGAGGCTCTTGCGTGAGATTCAGGAGCCTCTTCCAAACATTTGAGTGGAAAAACTCTCTCTTGCTCGTTTTGTGGAAAGAGTTTGCAAAATGTTCGAAGATATCTTTGTGCCGGAAAGATACCTTACGTTTGCAATAGGATGTGGAAAACTTTTCCAGCTAAATTTGCTCTACAAGCTCATTATCAGCATGTTTCCCAAACGGAAAAGATGCATTTGGCGTGTATCATCTGCAAGATGAAGTTCGATTCCATAATTTACGTGACTCGCCATAGTCTGTCTCACAAGAGCTGCTAAACGTTTGAGCCAAAGAGGTTTCTTTCCTGCAGAAGGTGGAGTCCAAGAAAAAGGATTCACATTCAAATATTATGCTTATATGAACAACATTTAAATTTAATATTTAAAGGTCTTTTATTTGCGGAAATATTTTTGTTCGAATATTAAAGTACAATTTATTGATCTGAACTTCATGCATTTTATTGTATACGTACAATTCTCGTGAATAATTTAAATGAATTTTACATTATTCAATATCTTTAATTGAATGAAGTATTGGATAATATGAATTAAAAATTGAAACATTTCATTTTAAAGTTTAGTCTTTTTAAGTAAAGCACTTTCAAAAATGCAATTTTTGCAACATTTTTTGACACCTCTTCTAGCAAATTTTATCTCCTTGCTTTGCAATAATTACGTATCAGTCCCGAGTTTCGAATTTTTATATTTAAATCTGTACTTAAATTAGCAATGATGAAGTAGTAAATGATTTAAAAGACAAAGATGGTTTGGGCACGATTGTATATCCCATGCGTCCTTTCCGTTCTTATATGGATGGAAATAACAATAAATGTCCAAAATAAAATATGACATGTATTAAATAAATTCCGAATTTAAGGGGTGAAAACCGGAAGTTTTCAATGTTAGGACTAGTTTTGCTTTAATGCAAAATCGGGCTGAAATGATTGTCATTGTGTTTTCTTAAAAAGGTCCATTTCCAAACCACCAGAAGAATGGAAGCAATGATATTTTAATTTCGTGTTTTTTTCCTGGGGACAACTAACTATTGAATGAAAGGGAGAAAATAAATACGTATGAATTAAAAAGCTGTCTGAAATGAAAATTTGAGTCTTAAAGTAATTAAGCTAAGTTCATGTATTAGTTAGCATTTTTTTTTGAGATGAGAAGAAATCATCCAGCTGATGAATGTTTTAATTTTGTTTCTTTTATAACGGAGAAAACTGTTTATGTTAAATTTTAAAAAGTTCCGAGTAAATAAAAAAAGGAATATTAATGTATAGTCCAAGTTCGTAAATACATGTTATTTACTATTTTGGATGAAAAAGATTGATTCCTTTTTCATTATTTGCATCAAATTTTCTATTGAATTTCAATTATTGAATAAATATTGCTTTTTATTTTTTATCGAACTTCATCTGTGTTTCGTTGCAAGTAGTGTTTGCCTCTAAACATCCGATAATTACTCCGAGGCCGTTCAGTTGACAGTTAATTGCTTTAGTGCGGTTTTTTTTGTTTTAAGAATTAAAGAAAGTACTATGTTATTGTCTTCTCAAATGATTTTGTGCTAATACTTTCATGTGCTAATTAAAATCTAAAAAGAATACGAATCTACATGACTTCTTTCGAACTAAAATAATTCGTAATTTGAAGATCGTTAATTTTTTATATAATATATTTAATCCTTTATTATATTTTTAAGCGAATTTAAATAGACATTGCAGTTACGAGTAGTCAAATAAGTGTATCAGAATTAAATTATTTTTGATATCTATGGAGACTTGCGGATTGAAACTACATAATTTTCATACTTTTAAGAAATCTGTTGAGCTGTTATGGTAGTTAAATAAATGAACTATTGAGAAAGTGTGTGTCAAAACTTTCCATGTTAAAAATATGTCTTCCGTGGAGAGCAATCGATCTATGAACCCTCTGACAGGAATATCGATCAGTGTGACCACTGAGGCTCATGCTAAGTAAATGGGAAATGAAACGATGTCCCTTTTAGAGAATTGAGCACGCTTTCATGTTTATTTTATTATTGGCATTCAAAATTGTGCCTAACCAAAAGATAGTTAACATTTTAGTGCTTTGTTAAATGTTTCAACTTGATAATATTTTCTAGGCTAACATACTTTCTGTAAATTGGGTGGTGCGAAAATCGTATGCTCAGTCTGTAACGTTCCATAGGGCAGTCCATTCAACCAAGAACTAAAATATTTGGCATACACTTACTTCTTGGATTGTAGGTACTCACTAGGAAAAATTCCAAAATTTTAATTATATTTTTAATAAAAAATATTAGTCGAATATTTAACGTAACTGTAAGAACATGCGATTTGTGTCGTTTAAGTCATTAGCGCCACAAAATATTGAAGAAGCTATTAACGGCGTGAAGTACATTGATAGCAGTTGGATACTGCACACATCCTCCGGTTCTTTTTCGATTTCTTCCTGACATCTGGGGTAAATTATGACCAAAATATTTCTCTAACTACTTGACAGATAACTCATCTTGGATCCATGCCTCACTCCGTCCCGGTCTACCCCGTAGGTTTTAAGGCATAAAATAGGACATAGGTTATTCAGCTTGGCTGGAGATACGTGTGAAATACCCTACTGCTATCAATGTGCTTCAGACAGCTAAATGCTTCTCCGACATTTTTTGGTGATAATGACATTCCCGACAAAAATGACACTTGTGCATGGGACTTTGAGTCCGGCCGACTTTTGGCGCCTCCCCACCGACCTGCTTTAGTTACACGCCTTTGTTGGGTAAGTTGGGTCAGCGTGGGTTTAAAGAAAATTCTTAATAACGTAGAACTCAGAGGCATCATAAAAATCTTATCCGGTTTTCAATAGACACGGTGCGTGCCGAAGTGGAGTGCGGTCAGAATGTCCCTTACTTGACCCGAGAGCGGCGGTTTCGAGACCAGATTCCACGGAGCATCCGCCATGAATACGATTCCAGATCTGGTGATTAAAAGCAAACAAACTTGAATTATTTTGCATTCCTCTCAGAACTCTCAGATTTGGCACGAACTTACTTCTCGGATTGTAGGTGCTCACTAGGAAAAATTCCAAAATTTTAATTCTATTCTTAATAAAAAAAAAGTCGAATATTTAACGTAACTGTACGAACCTCGATTTATGTCGGATAAGTCATTAGCGTCTCAAAATATCGGTGATGCGATTAATGGTGTGAAGTACATTGATAGCATTTGGGTACTGCACACATCCTCCGGTTCGTTTTCGATTTCTTCCTGACATCCTGGTTAGATGCTGACTAAAATATGTCTCTAACTACTTGTCCGACAACTCCTATTGGTTCAGACTGGAGCATCAGCCATGATTACGACTCCATATCCGAAGATTAAAAGCAAACAAAATGGAATTAATTTATAGTCCTTTCCAAGTGTACTTTCGCTTTTATGGCCTATTTGGTTGTTTTTATTTTGTGTATGTATTTTAGTTTACTTATTTTTTTTTTGTTGTTGCCCCTTTCCTTTGCTCTGCATGTAACGGTCTGTGCTGTATTTGTGTCTGTCGTGCCAAATTGCTTTATTTGAATTTCTTCTATATTTCCCCACCGATCTGCTCCAGGCCTTGCTCCCTTTCGGGTAGACCGGACCGGTGTGAATTATAAATAAATTGAATAAATGAATGCGGGTATGGTGCACGCTGTAACCATTGAATCAACCGTCTCTCAATTAGTTCATTTTCTGCATAAGAACATACGAAGAAAGCAAAAGGGTGGACCACTACAGGGGGTCTTTGACAGTGGACTAATTAAGAGAAACGGACACACGTTGGATTACATGTACAACACAGGTTTATACGAATTCCCAATAGCACAAAAACACATTTGCATGAATAACACCATTACAAAATCATGATGCACAGAGACTATTACAATGCATTATCTACAAAAAAACTTTTTAAATACTTAAAGTAAGAGTTAAAAGGATTGTACAACACATGATTATACAAATTCACAATAGCACAGAAACACATTTGCATGAGCAACACCATTACAAAGTCATAATGCACAGTGACTAGTAGGATGCATTATCGAAAGCACATTTTCGAAATACTAAAAGTAAGGGTTGAAAGGACTGGATATACGCGCTTCTGGTGTTTTTATTCATATAATTGTCTTGCTGTGAAATTTTAAATATGTATTCCATTAATCTTTTGTTGTACAATTCTTATAATACATCCGTTTCTTTTATTTAATTCACTAGCACAAAGGCACAGGGGCAGTTAGTAATTAAATTAACTGGCAAAGAACCCCTGTGCATTTCTTCTTTCGCGCATACCCCGACTTTACTTGTAAAATGATTTATACCTTTGTTCCAGATCTACTCATAAAATTTGTCATTTGATTTTAGAATCACCCTGTGTAGAAAAGAATTTTTTTGCATCTATAGATACATATATTTCTATCTTCGAATCGTATTATAAAAGGAATTTAAGGGGAAGAAAATCTCTTCTTTTACAGACAAATATTCTGAAATACGAGGAGATTTGTTATTTTTATTCCTTTGGAAGACCGCAATAAATTCAAAGCAACAGGTTCAGACCAGCGGAGGAAGTTATATGAAAAAGAAAATGACAGGAGGCTGTCTTTTCAAACAGCCGCTGATGTTAAAGGCGTAGGACTACTTTACTCGCGTGACTCTTTTGTTTCTCGAAGTTTCTCGTAAGTTTTTAAGTTTATGTAAGTTTTTTTTGTAACTTCTGTTGTTACCCTTTATCTATATAATAAGACATTAGATACTTTTTTAACATATGTAGTTACCGAGATATGGAGGATCTCCCATACCAAGTTTTGCGGTGTTTTGACGTGTGAATCAAATTCCTTCCCGAGACCCCAATAGGAGGAAGGTAGTCTAGTCTAGGTATAGGTAGAAGGTTCTACGTTAAAAGAAATGTAACAACGTATTTTAAATAGAACAGGTAAAAATTACTGGACGTTAAAATATGAAAAACCCATAGCATTCGTTCTACTTTCAGAATGAGGTAAATGAACGTTTGAAATTTGCTTGAAATTACTATTCATAAGAGAGTGAAGACAGAAAATACCGTTGAAGTGGAGGATTAATTGTAAAGGAGATCAGATTACTAGGCTACAACGAAAGGATGAAACCTGTTATGTATAAAACAGATATTCCTTTAAAAGCTTTGGATACCTTGAGATATTTTTTAAAATATTTGGGGGATATTTATGTAAGAATAAATTAAGAATATATATTTCTTCTCTTTGTTTATTCCTTTCGAATTCGTTTAAAACTGATACCTTCATTCTGTATTTTTTAAAATATTAATGTGCGATTGTATTCACGTTGGGAACAATACATATTTTTATTTAAGTTAGTAAGTTTATTTGCTTTCTCAAGAAAATATTTCTGATTAGAATTTGTGAGATAGTCTCTGTAACAAAACATTTGAGGAGTTTTGTTCTAATGCCGAACACACGTTAACCACTGAAGGATTTTTCCGTCACATACATTTATATCTAATAACTTAAATCACGTCTAAAGTCTGATATCATTTAGCTTAAATGTCAGATTGTATCAAATAAAATGGCTGAAGGTCAAAAGATAAAAAGAAGCAAATATTGTTTGTAATTTCATATTGTTCAAATCTGTTTTTAGAATTTCTCTTATGACTAGGAAATTTTGCTTTCGTTTCCAAAGATTCGGTTAATTATCACGCCAGAAGAGACAGAAATTAAAAAGACCATTTGTATGAGTAAACTGGTTTAAATTTATCAGATGATCCGTTCATTTTTAAGATGAATAACATTCTCTATTATTATTATTTTATAGTAACTTAATACAACGCTTCTTAGCTGAACATGCTTTTCCCGATCGAAGAAGTACAATCATAACACAACTGTTTTGCAAAATTCACATAAATGTAAATCAAAACATTAAATGAATGCAAACAGGAAATGGTAAACTTCATATGAATGACAACATTTTAAATCCAAACATGGAAAAATCTCGCTGATTTGTTTGAACTAACGGAATAGCTTTGATATATGGCATCACTGGCGATATTCTTGTATTGCCGACTTTTTGTCGCGAAACCGAACATCGTATCGTTAATTCGCAAAAAAAATATCGCCAATGGGGTCCTATATTGGATCTGTTGAAAAAAGTCGCCAAAACAAAATTATCTTCAGTGATGAGGTATATCAAAGCTGTGCGGAACTAACAAAAGAATTTTCTTAATAAATATGCTTGAAATGGCTTGTAAGACAAAAACAGATGAAGTTAAATGGATTTTGCTTCAAGTCTAGGTGGCGCTAAAATATAAATGAAATTGCTTTAGTACTCAGCAAGTAAAATACTAAAATAAAAATTTATATTAGAGCGTATTTGAGTGGCATTACTCAATATGATATTTACATCTTACTCTCAATAAAGTTGAGGGATTTAAGTAACTAAAAGGATCAGAAATTTTATATTTATTTCGTAGCTCGTCATCAATCTTATAAATTCTTCAAGCCTAGGACAATGTAAGCTGTTATATATGGAAGATCTTGAGCGCCCACGTCGCAAGAATTTAAATAATAACGAATATCAAAATATTTTATGGAATGAAAAATGTGGTAAAGTTTTCTCACCGTCGGCGCCGAATGAATTTGAAAAACTATTATTATGGCTTGATGGCGCAGCTGATAATCTTTACTTAGATACGAGAGATGACGTTGGAGATGGTGGCCCGAAACTTCAGCAATATAAATATCGAGTATCTGAACAAAGTAATTCGCAGCTAACTGAAGAAAATGCCAATTTCTCATTTATGAACACTTCTCATGAAAATGCAGTATTTGACTTATCATTTGACGACCAATTCAATGTTCTACAGCGAGGAAATCCTCTCGATGGTTTGCCTTTGCGTTGTCTAACAAATGCGGAACTGTGTGCTTCTGAAGCCAACGAAGGGGAAATCGTCAATTATTCCAACAAATCGGGCATTTCCGAACCAGTATACCAATCGCTGAGCGTCTTTAGTGGAAAAGATCATACAAAATTAAGTATCCGAGATTATATTGAAACATTTACGTCCACGTTATACGAGCAAAATGAAATGCAAAACTTCAACATCTTCAACGCTGTATCCAGTGAAGAATGTATAGCGACTCCTGATGTCAGCAACCTAGATGCCATATTTAATAATGATAGCTGCATAACAGAGAAGTTTGAAGATATTTTTAAAGAAAGCTTCCTGTGTTCTTCAAATATCCCTCTATCAGAAGACTATTCTGGAAACTTTGGCTTCACACATGGAAAAAAATACGAAGAAAGCTATGAAGAACGACAAAATCATACATCATCTAACGTAACCTGTCGGGACTATGTTGATAGGGGCAATGAATTCACCAGCAATTATGAGCCTTTTCCTTCTGTGAGTGATGTAAACCATGTTGCAGGCCCTTCAGGCATGAATGCTGAGGCTCAGAGACACCCGCGAGAGAAAAGTTTCATCTGTCCTCTATGTGGAAAGAGTTTCCATCGGAAAGATTATCTTGTTGTTCACTATCGAAATCACACAGGGGAGAAGCCTTATTTTTGTGATAAATGTGGAAAAAGATTCGTTACTAAGGGTCATCTGACCAAGCATCTGGTGTCTCATAACGAAGAGAAGCCATTTGCTTGCGATATTTGCGACAAAAGATTCGCTCGGAAAGGCGACGTGACCAGGCATCTCAACTCTCACACTGGAGACAAGAAATATAAGTGTTCGGTATGTGGAAAAGCATTCGCTGACATCAGTAATCGCAACAGACATTACAAGAAAATCCATAATAGAAAGTAAACCTTGCATGAAAACCTTATAAAGCATTTCTGAAGCTTTAGATTGTTATATGCAAGTTCTTTTCTCATTCGTATAATTTCAGGAGGAATCAATTATAAATTTTAATATACATTTTATTGATTTCATAATATGTATTTTATTCAGATTTTTATTTGATGTGCAAATAATTTTATTTTAATTATTGAGTAATCGACGAAATTAGGAGAACTCGTAATGAAGTGTGATTTAATGTACGTTTATGTTGTTGTTTATTGATTTTTAAACCCTTCTGATGAAACTGATTTTTTAAAATTTTAAAACTTTCGATTCCCTATCATTGTTTTAATTGTTTATTATTGGAAGAAAATAAATTTTTTCTGATATCAATAAAACATGAAAATTATTTATTTTACACAAATCGATCTAGTACAAGTTACACTGAATTTTAAAGCAATAGAAATATTTTAAATAAATAAGAATTATTTCATTCTAAATAGTGTAAATATTAATTGTACTAATTTAAAAAAGGGTGGCCTACAGTATTAAAGGTTTTGTATAAATTTTACTCCCATATGTGAAAATAATGCATTTTATTACTTTTCAGGCTGCCTAAAGTTAAGCTATAATTATTTTCAAAATATGATTAGTGAGGGAGAAGCGAATGATTTTTCACGTTTATTGTGTCCTATGGATGTCATTTTCACAGTTACTGGATCTTCTGAAAATTGCTGGAGGGCATATGGTTACATCTGGAAGGAATAGCAACATTTTCAATGTTTTCTCTGACAATATACAGTTGCTATTTTCTTCCATCTCTGAATGTTAACGTTGAGTCAAACTGACTCCTGCTGCCATTCAATCTGCTAAGTCTGCGAAGTAACATTACCATTTCAGGGTTACCAGTTCTTCTTAAAAGTGCACTTATAATTCTTTGTACAAGATATTAAACAGAAGAATTTGGGAGTGTAAAGAAATCTTCAAAATGTCCACTTGAAATTTCTGAGCGTGCTTTCATGCTTTTTAACGTAGGTCTACGTTCCTCCCATTGGGGTCTCAGGAATTGATTTCTGATTCACGCGCCGAAACGCCACAAAAAACGTTGTATGGCAGATCATCTATATCTAGGTAATTACTTGTGTTAAAAATATAATTAATGTATTATTTCAGAGATAAAGGGTAATAACAGAAGTTACAAAAAAAAAGAAAATAGGAATTTTAGTTCAGTGACTACTGAGTCGCAAAGTTGGGCAAAAATTCTCATGAATTGGCGACGCTATCCTGTATATCTCGGTAACTACATATGTTAAAAACATAGCTAATGTCTTATTTTAGAGATAAAGGGTAACAACAGAAGTTAAAAAAATTTGGAAATCGGAAAAGAGTCACGCGAGTAAAGTAGTCCTACGCCTTTAACATAAGCGGCTGTTTGAAAAAGACATCCTCCCGTCATTTTTATCCTTGAAATGCATTTTTCAATGTCTGAACTGTAGGATTACTGTACTATCTATACTTTAAAACTTTAGCATCAGACAAAAAAATAGCCATTCTGATAGCAAAAATAATTTATTTGGCTATATACAGAAAGTCGTTTAGTCGTACATGAAAATTTGAAGAACTTACTTTTAAAGCTTGAAAAATCAAATACAATTATTCACATAACGTGCAGTCTGTGCCTCGAGAAATGAAACATTTGAAAATAAATAAGAAAGCCGTCTTAGTAGTTGTGGCTTGCCCACTAGGGCTGCAGAGCTGCAATTATTTTATGAACTTGCATTTTTCATTTAATATTATTTGCTTACTTTCCACTCTAGAGTTCAATGACTTACGAAAATGCAAAATATGTAGTAAAAATTGAAAAAAGGCATAAAATTCATCCAAACGAAGAGAGACGTAGGTCTCATCTTCAAAACAATCTGCCCCCCATCGAAATCCGTTCACTGAGCATAAAATCCGGAGTTCCTTTAACTTAGACGGACTATGGGCTGAAAGTCAACACAACTCTGACTGGCACGGAGCCAACTGAACGAAAGAAAGATGCTCTTTTTAATATATTTTACTTTTTTTTCCTCACTCTTACCAAAATTTTAATCTTATTGGCTGTTTATGAGTTTCGGTTCATGTTTCGACGATAGATTCAAGCAAATAATATTATTCTAAGACATTCAAATTTTTACAGTATTTCATATAAAATATGTATTTATATATATATTTTATATAAAAAATGTATTTAATATGTTTTAGCTTAAAAATAAATTTTCTGTATCCGTATTTTCTGTTTAGCTCCGATTATTTTTGTTTTTTCAGTCAGAGGAATCGTCACATCAACATTCATTTTATTTTTTGTTAGTAAAACTAATAGAAAATGTCATGTGATGGTTATTTACTTTGTTTGAAAAGCAGGAAATTTCACATCTGGATTTGGAATTTAAGAAATTGCCGTACTAGAGAAAAAGTAGCTTTTAAAATTGCATTTTCTTGATAAATATTTTTTTTCAGGCCTTCTCCTTCCTGAGCTCACCTGCCGCAACTGTGTCTTAGCCCAGTATTTAAAATATAAGATTGAAAACAATTTCGTTCCATCGATTAGAGTGTATATCGTTAGAGGCCATGAGGCCGGAAGAGAAGACGCCTACATGGCCATCTGCCCAGAGAAATTATTGTAGTTATCATTATATATATATATATTACCTAAAAACCCAATATTTTAATAAAATATGCATTAAAATCAAATAAATTAAAAAGGTTAATCATGAAAATAACCGCACACAGTACATACATCAACACTTCACATTAAACAGCCCAGCAAGAAAACTAGCCAACCAGAATCAGAATAAACAAGATTTTACAACAAATGACGGGAGGCTGTCTTTTTTAGCTGCTGATGTTAAAGGCGTAGGACTACTTTACTCGCGTGATTCTTTTGTTTCTCCAAGTTACTCGCGATACGCTTGTTTCTCGAAGTTACTCTCAATTCTCTTTTAATTCTCGAAGTTGCTCTCAATTCTCTTTTGTTTCTCTGAAATACTAATGTAGGGAAAATAGACGAAATAAAATGAAACTAAGGTTACAATGAAAATCGTTTTATTTTGTAATAAAATATATTACAATGTCAATTCTTTTGTTTTGAATTCTTCAATAGTGCGTGGATATGTTACAATTCTGTGTAGGATCGGTCGATGATATGAAAAGTAACATACTTAATTTAATAATTCGGGACTAATGTTGCATGTAAAAGTTGAATCAATATATTGTCACGTAGATTTTAGAAATGATGACGATTTAGAGAGACAGGCTTTTATTTAGAGCACAGTAAGCGTTCAGATAACTGAACTGCCGTCAGCTTGACAGCAGTTCCTTATATACATTTTAAGAAATGAATAGTCCAATAGAACATATCTAAGAACATAAATTTACATAAGAATAATTTGCATATTTCAGAGAGTTAACATAAAATGTACGAGACATCTTCAATGTCCAAATAATACAAAAGTCATCACTTGGATTCGAACTCGCGATCTGTTGATTGGTAGTCGAAGACGTATCCTCTAGACCACCGCGTCACACTTCAGCTTACTTAGAATGTTACATTGTTCCTCCTTTAAAAGAACAGCGTCTCGCTGTTATGAGGCAAGTTTGGCTCTGGAACGGGTTGTTGGACCGGTGTACGTCATACGCTTTTCCTCAGGAGAAGTGGACTCTGGTTCGGCTCTAGGTGGATTAGTAGCTTGGATGATCCTTGGGCTATCTTCCAAAGAGTCTTTCTGCATATCTGGATCGTAGTATGGCTTCATTCTTACAACGTGAACAATATCCTTGATTTTCCGTCTTTTGGTTAAGGGGTCAAAGTCTTGAACCTCATAGGTAACTTCGGAAAGTTTCCGTACCACTTGATATGGTCTGAAATACTTGAGAAGCTTTTCCGATAATCCGACTTTACGAACTGGCGTGAAAATCCATACCAGGTCACCAGGATTATAGTTAACTGGACGGTGTTTTGCGTCATAAATCCTGCGGTCTTTCTGTTGAGCTTCCAGGGTTCGTAAACGAGCTAGCTGTCGCGATTCTTCGGTTTGGTTGAGTAAACGCTGGAGATAGTCTTGTGGGGCTCCATCAGGGCTGTAAGGAAATATGGTATCCAATGTTGTCTCAGCTTCGCGGCCGTGCAATAAATAAAAAGGCGTTAATCCCGTTGTCTCTTGTCGGGACGTATTATACGCAAATGTCACGAAGGGCAGGATTTGATCCCAGTTTCTCTGTTCAACGTCAACATACATAGACAGCATGTCTGCTAATGTCTTATTAAACCGCTCTGTCAAGCCATTCGTTTGAGGATGGTATGCTGTGGTTATTCGGTGGTCAACGTTGCAGAGTCGGTTGATTTCGAATATTAGCTTCGACTGGAACACTTGCCCTCTATCAGTAATTATAGTCCTCGGTGCTCCATGTTTTAAAATGATTTCTTCAACCATAAATTTTGAGACTTCTGGTGCATCAGCAGATGGTAGATATTTTGTAATGGCGTAGCGAGTAAGATAATCAGTACAAACAATGATCCATTTGTTACCCCCGAGCGATTTCGGAAATCTTCCAAGCAAATCCACACCAACGCGATGGAAAGGTGCTTCGACAGCCGGCATCGGCATCAAGTGTCCAGGTGGTTTCTGAGGGATTGGCTTCCTTCTTTGACATTCTTTACAGTGCATCACATAGTTACGTACGCTTCGATATAGACCAGGCCAATAAAATCTCTTTCGTAGTCTGTCGTAAGTCTTTATGAATCCCAAATGACCGGCTGTTGGTGCATCGTGAAAGTGTCTGACAATGTCCAATCGCAAGTGTTTTGGTATAACTGGCAACCATCTCTTCCCCGAAGGATCGAAATTTCTTTTGTACAAAGTTCCGTCGATTAAGTGAAGATCTGACCTGTTGGATTTTTTCGACTCTTGACACGACTGGATAGTATTAGATATCTCGGAATCTTTACGTTGTTCTTGCCCTAGATTGAGTATTGTAGAAAGAGCACCGATTTCCTCCGATATCGTACCGTCTTCAATAGGGTTTCTAGAAAGACTATCGGCATCTTGATGCTTTTTCCCACTTTTGTATGAAATAGTGATGTCGTATTCTTGGAGTCTTAAAGCCCATCTCGCCAATCTTCCCGACGGATCTTTTAAGTTTGCTAGCCAACACAGTGAGTGATGGTCCGTGATGATCGTGAAGGACTTCCCAAACAAATAAGGACGGAACTTCATGATGGCCCACACGGCGGCAAGGCACTCTCGTTCGGTTGTTGAATAGTTGGTCTCAGGTTTTGTTAATGTTCTCGATGCGTAAGCTATCACCCTTTCTTTTCCGTCCTGTTGTTGGACTAACACGGCACCAATTCCATATCCACTTGCGTCAGTGTGTAATTCTGTGGGAGCCGTTTCATCAAATAAACTTAATATTGGTTCGGAAATAAGAGCCGACTTGAGATCACCGAAAGCCTCTTCTTGCAGTTCTGTCCACATAAACTTGGAATTGTTCTTTAATAACACCTGAAGTGGTTGAGCTCGATGACAGAAATCCTTAATAAAGCGACGGTAGTACGAGCAAAGCCCGAGAAAGCTTTTAACATCCTGCATGTTCTTCGGGGTCGGGAAATCTTGAACGGCTTTTATTTTATCCGGATCTGGTTTTATGCCTTCGCCCGATACTAAATGGCCTAGAATCTTGATTTCCTTTGCTCCAAACAGACACTTTTTGGGATTCAGAATCAGTCCAGCTTCTTGAATGCATCTTAATACACAGCAAAGTCTCTCGAGATGTTCGGGAAACGTCTGGGAGAATACCACAATATCATCTAAGTAGCATAGACACATCTGCCACTTGAGGTGACGCAGCAAATTATCCATAGCTCTTTCAAACGTTGCTGGCGCATTACACAAGCCAAAGGGCATGACTTTGAATTCATTCAAGCCCTCACTCGTAACAAACGCTGTCTTCTCCCGGTCTGACTCGTCCACCTCGATTTGCCAATATCCCGTATAAAGATCCATTGAAGAAAAATACTGGGATTTGCTCAAGCAATCCAGTGTATCGTCTATACGTGGCAAGGGGTAAACGTCTCTTTTAGTAATCTTGTTCAGGCGACGATAATCGACACAAAAGTGCCAGTTGCCGTCTTTCTTCTTTACCAAAACCACAGGTGAGGACCAAGGACTTTTTGACGGCTGAATTATTTCTTTCCGAAGCATTTTTTCGACTTTATCATGAATAATACGACGCTCAGCAGGCGATATTCGATAGGGTCTTTGGCTGATAGGCGAATGGTCTCCCGTTTCAATTTTGTGTTTCACATTTATTCGTCGGCGATTGTCCTTGTGACTTTCCTCGAAGGCATCCGGGAATTTCTTGAAGAGATCCGATAGTTTCGTCTGTTGTTCTTCGTTTAAGGTCGGAGCTAGCATCAGAGTGTAGTCAATAAAACTCGCTCTTTCTTCGGTGACGTCTTCGTGCGAGAGTGGCCCGGACAAAGTATTTACACATGTAGGATTAACAAACTCAGCATAGCCTATACGCATACCTTTCGGAATACATCTATGTTGATTATGTCCGTTGGCGACCCACAGTTCTCCATTCTTGTTTAAGAGAGTCATTATAGTAGATGGAATTCCAACTTCTTGTCTCATCAGTAAAAATTTGTTGCTTTCTACGATGACGTCCACATTATTCTCGGTCACTCTTGGTGAGCTTATTCGTATCTTGGCCATGGAACGTGCAGGAATCAAACAATCTTCTATGGTAAACAAATATAAACGATTCGGATGTTGGGGTTCAAAAGTCATTTCGTCAAAAGTAAGCTTCTTTCGACCGCAGTCTATATTGGCCTGGGATGCCTTTAAGAAATCCCAGCCTAGAATGACATCATGGCTGCACTTCGGCATAACTGTAAACTCAAAAGGCTGAGTTTGATTTTGCATCGTGACACGAAAAATGCATGTTCCTAATGGTTTAACATGATTTCCATCAGCAACTCTAAAAGTTAAGTTCTGAGAAGAACAAAATAGCAGCTTTTTCAGTTGACGTCGGAATGTCTCTGAGATTACAGAAAGGGATGCGCCCGAGTCCACAAGAGCTCGAACCAGCTGTCCGTCAAGAACGACATCAATAAAGTTTTCGTGCATAGCGGCTGAAGGAGGATTTTGAAGGCTAGCGGCCTCGCCTCCAGTCAAGGATGCATAGCTTAGTTTTCCTCGTTTCGACGGCCTGGTGATTGACTGCTTCTACGGTATGGCGACGGGGATCTATAACGGCGTGTAGGCGAACGTCCTCTATTTGGATGCGGCGATGGGGATCTGGTGGTTTGTCGGCTGGTCTCTTCGGCGGTGCGGGCGTCATTAAAATATGAGTAAGAGTCTCGTCCTTGATTTCGGCGATAAGTGTCGAAAACAGCTCTGCGGTCTCGGCAGTAGCGTACAACGTGTCCGGGACGTCCACAATGAAAGCAGACGGGACGATTGTCAGTAGTACGCCACAAGTCGGTCTTTCTGGGAGACTGTTCTAGTGTTGGCTTCGTTGTTTGCTGGATACGGCGTTGAGGTCTGGAATAGGCTGTTCTAGCACGCTCACTGGTTATGGGGTTGAGAGATCTTCCGACCTCATCTCGAACAATGGTTTCAATTGATTGAATGTCCATTTGAGGCTCCATCGCTTGCGGCACAGTCAATTTTTGGATTTCATCTCGAACTATTTTACGGATTAATGATGTTAAATCATTCTCTGTATCGATAGAGGCTATCGGAACAACATTAGGCAGTCGAGTAAACTTGGTGTGTCCGATTCGTCTTTGCTGCATCTCTTCAATATGCTGACACCATTTAATAAAATCAGCAGTGGTTCTTATTTCCTTCGTTAATAACGCCTGATACACATCCTCTGCGATTCCCTTCATTAAGTGAGAAACTTTATCATCCTCTGGCATGTTCGAGTCTATCTGGTGGCAAAGTCCTAATACGTCTTGAATATAGGATTGGGTTGATTCACCCGACTTTTGCGCACGGCATTTAAGGATGTCCTTGGCTCGCCTAACATACAGTTGAGTGTCTCCAAAAACTTTTTTCAGCTCCGTTTGAAAAACTTCCCATGATGTGAGCAAGTCCTCATTATTATCAAACCACTTCTTTGCCGTTCCATCCAGAAAAAAGTACGCATTCGCAAGAGCTAGAGTATCATCCCATTGATTAAATTTTGATACTCTGAGGTACTCTTGTAGCCACTTCGTTGGGTCCTGACCGGGTTCGCCTTTGAAGATTGTTGGATTTCTGGGTTCCCAAAACAAGGCGGGAGTAAAGACGGCTGGTTGGGGTTTCACCTCCGTGTCGTCCGGCATCTTTTTGGTCTTCTTAGCAGATTCGTCGTAAGGCCCGTATTCTGGAGGGAGCTGTTGAAGACGGCGACTTCGTCGGATTTCTTCTTCCAGAGTGTATGGATGTTACCCGGCGCCTCCACCAAACTATGTCACGTAGATTTTAGAAATGATGACGATTTAGAGAGACAGGCTTTTATTTAGAGCACAGCAAGCTTTCAGATAACTGAACTGCCGTCAGCTTGACAGCAGTTCCTTATATACATTTTAAGAAATGAATAGTCCAATAGAACATATCCAAGAACATAAATTTACATAAGAATAATTTGCATATTTCAGAGAGTTAACATAAAATGTACGAGACATCTTCAATGTCCAAATAATACAAAAGTCATCACTTGGATTCGAACTCGCGATCTGTTGATTGGTAGTCGAAGACGTATCCTCTATACCACCGCGTCACACTTCAGCTTACTTAGAATGTTACAATATGAATTCCCCAGAGTACTAGATAATTTGTTGGCACCATGTTCAAATCCAAACGCTTCTTCATGAAACCGAACGCTTTCTCATTCCTTTTGACATCTACATTCAAGTCACCCCTAACAATAATTAGATCATCTTTATCTATATGAAACTCTTCAGCGATCAGCAAACTTGTCTCTGAATATTTTATAATTGCGCTGAATAAGAACTTTTCAAATGGGATGCATCTACTCCCGGATGAATATAAACAGAAGATAGATATACAAAGCTGCTGACCATTAATTGTAATATCGGTCATACCAATATCTCCAGTGCCAATGTTATGTAATTGATGTTTATTATGCACATTAAAATGTATAGGCGTGCAATCTGCTACACTATTTAGATTCGTATAAATCGCCACACCGCTAGCTTTTTTTGTATTTTCTGATGTTACGATTTATCTCTAAAATAAGACATTAGTTATATTTTTAACATATGTAATTTCCTAGATATAGAGGATCACGTCACCAATTCATGCTTTTTTTGCCTAACTTGGCGACTCATTAGTCGCTGAACTACAATTCAGATTTTCAAATTTTTTTTTGTAATTACGGTTGTTACCCTTTATCTCTAAAAAAAGAAATTAGTTATGTTTTTAACATACGTAGTTACCGAGATATAGAGGATCTCGCATACTACGTTTTGTGGCGTTTTGGCGTGTGAAACTCCTTCCTGAGACCCCAATGGGAGGAACGTAGTTATGTTAAAACAGAGAAGTTGCACATAGCACAGACAAAATCATTCATGTAAACGAAATATTTGTGTAAAACGAAAGAAATAATCAACATCGCTCAGTAAAAACATCACAACAGCATAGTAAAATTTGTCTAGCACTAATAAGAGAGTCGCGGTTGCTTGGTGGTAAGGCCTCTGCTTCGCGGCCGAAGGTTTCCGTGTTCAACCGAAGATCTGTCTTGAATGTGGGCCTGATGCGAGCCAGATCCGAGGTTCAAGAGCCAGTCCTCTACCTTAGGGCGAAAATATAGAGAGAGGCACTTGTTCAGGTGTCATCTAATCAGGATTCAAACTTATGAGATCTGCACCAAAAAATATTGCTCCAAAACGGGATGTCTATGATTAAACTACACTGGGATAAACAAGCAATGAGTGAAAAAACGTGTTAGAAACGATTAAAATAGTTAACACAATAAAGGTTTAAAAGGAGTTATGATTAAGTCGAATAGAATCTGTTCATAATGCAAAATTTTGACACGGTCAGTCTTCATGCTGAGGGAAATCTAAAATTATTTTAAAATATAAATGGTTACGGTCAATGTGGATAATCGGGTATTATGTGTAATTGCAGGATCTTTAGCAGCTCATTATACATAATCACCGCGATAATTACACATAATAACCTATTATCCACATTGACTGTATACACCGATTCAAAGAAGAAAGAAACCGGAGAGTAAATACAATAGTTTAAGCAATAAAGCCAAAATACCTACAAGATATATACTTTTCTAAAGACAAATAGAATAAGAAACGATTCAATCCAAATTAAACGTAAAGAAGTTGCAACATTATTACCACTAGTTAAACCACCATAGATCCAAAACCGATAAGAAGTTCGACAACGTAAGCATTAATTAAATTATAAATGAAAAATATTTCGCAACACGTTGAGAGGAGTACCCGAATACACGGTGCATTTAAGGTTCGACTGATTTCGATCCCATTTTCATGAAGTAAAATTGATAAAAAAAATATTTAAAATTCTCCAGAAATTAAGCATCAATAATAAACAAAAACCTACAAGGTATCCGTATTAAAATACCCACAAGCACCGCAATGTATACATAGTTCACACAGCTCCATTCATAGAATTGAGATAAGCTAAAAATCAATTCCAAAATCAATTGTGTCTTGATTGAGATTTTTCAAACATTGATAAATTCAAAAAGGATATGTTATTTAATAGACCAGACTGCTACAGATTTGATCATTGATTTTAAATCCACTTTTACATTTTTGGATATCATTTTACTTTAGAGTCTTTAAGTGATGCATTTTATAACTAAGTTGCTCAGAAGCCAACGCTGTTAAATCCTGAAAAAAATGAAAAATAAAAAAGGGAATATTATTATTTTTAAAAGTAAGACCTTAAAGTGGATTTCTGAAATCTTCGATTCTTTGCGTTTTTATTTTTTAAACTAATATAAAAATAAAAATTTTCTGTCTTGGGGGAAAAAAAAAGAGTCAAAAACTGTTGTCAGAACAAAGTTTCTGTCTTGAATTTCTGTAACCGTTTGTTAAACATTATTACACTGCTTTATGTAGAACAAGAAATAAATAACTATTGAACTTAATATTTAATTTATGTAGAAACTTTCGAAATCGAATTTGTGTTCTTCTGTAAAAAAATGAAAACATCTATTGTATTGTTGTTTTGGATATTTAATATTAAATATCATTTGTTTATCATTTGCACTGTGTGTATAATATTTCAGTAGTTAGCATTAAATAAACTCTTTTTAAAGCTTTATACCTCATTAATGTTATTAGAAAATAATAGTAATTAATCATTTGTAACACCTAAAGCAATTTTGCTGAGAAAAAGTTATTTGAATTTTCTATCATTCAATGGAATGTGAGGTTATTTTGATAATACTCAAGTTAGGATATACTTTTCCCAATTCAAAACATTTTAGTTACGATTCATCCATATGTAATTAATTAATTAATTATACTAATTATGAAATTTAACAGTGCAGCAATTATAAAATGTGATTATTCTTAATAAAAAAGTATAGTTATCATCATAAAAAGCATGAAAAACTATATTTTTCTGAAACCTAATGCATAGAAATTGGAAGAATAAAAGTGTACGCGTGATGATTTGAGAGGGCCCCCAAGAAATGGAGCACCTGTGGCCACCAACAAGCTTAATCCGCCCCTGGTGCAAATTTGTTTTGGCGGTTGAAATGTCTTCGTGTTTATCTGTTCCTAATTTCTGTGTAAAATTTGCTTACAATTTATACTTCCGACTACACCGCGAAAAGTCATGATATAATTCTTATTGAGAATGTCCGTGGGTCGTTGGTGAACTTAGTTTACTCCAGCGGAAAGGAATGTGATACGTGTGACCAACTGAGAATGGCCTTCTCTAAGGCTTCATTTAATTTCGATATAAGATAAATAAATATACTTCCTCATCTATGAATGATCGAGCTGATTATATTTAAAAGTTAAAATACAAATTAATGAATGACGTTCATAAAAGAATCTAACACCATGATTATTTTTCATCTCCTTGTAAATTTGCATTAGGTATAATAATTTTTTGTTTTTATCATAATGTCTATATTTTGATCTTTAAAGAACTAGTCTTTATTTTTGCTAACATTAATCGTTATTTGTGCTTTTTGCAGTGTTAAGTCCATTATAAAAATAATTAAGTTTTAAATTAAATAAAAGCAATTAAAATTAATTCTGAAGTAACCAAAATTTTAACGTGTTTCCTTTATGGACGAGTTTACTGGTTTGTAAAATTAGATTAAAAGCCTTCACATTACCTGCTTGTATGTTGAACTCCCGCTTTGAAGATTCCATTGACTTAGCATTACACCTGAATTTCGTAGTACAGGCACTTAAATGTAAGCAAATAAAGCAGAAAACTCTTCCACGATAAGGAGCATGTTATCGCGCAAAAATCATCTTTGCACCATCTTAAAGTTAAAAACTCTTTTCATTTATGCTAATTTTATTTCAATGTGACTTTTGTCTTAATTCTGATAAGTTAAAAAATACTTTTAAATACAATTTTATAACAAAATCTTTTATTATCGTAATAAAATTCAAAGCTATTTCACTGTTTTACCAAATCTTTTATTAACATATTTTAGGACGAGTCGGCAACACTTTTGCAGAACATTGGCCTGCTGAAGCACCAACATAACATTTCTTCGAAGAATTACAACTTTTGATGTCTTTGGTAGATCTTGCAGTGAATTACGGTTCATTGCAAGTACGAAAAAAGAAGAATGATTGAAGGTAGAATGCAGCACATCATCTGGGAACAAACAAGCTTAGTTTTGTTAAGAACTTACCACTTAACATTAAATAAATTTTTAAAAAACTAATTCGAGTCTTGAAATAAATTTTATGACGTTATCTCTCAATCGTGCTACTATATCACTCTGCAACATTTGATGGCGGTGGTACATCAAACGGTGTGGTATGTATAGAGGCGATAAAAACGGATACACACTCACACAAGAAATCTCCATCATGTACAGAGTGTCCATTCTAATAGATAAGTTCTAAATCGTTAAGCATATGCTTCCAATTGAGGAATTTCTTTAAACATCCATCGGTCGCATCTAATCTGTGAGATGAAACACCCATATTTTTTGCGCCTAATTCCGGGTTTTACCGAGAAAGGTGTGAGACCTCTAGTTGCTACCTGGCTCCATACCACTCATCGTGGTTATTATCTCTAGTTCTCTTCTGAAGCACGTCAGGGGCAAGTTAATCAAGTAGATGAGTTGCGTCCGGTTACGTTTGAATTTTTTATTTCATTGGATTCAGTGTTGATGGGATTAGTGAATATAAAATGGATTCACATATCATCATTCGATTGGGAGCTTTCCACTTCCTTATCAGCTAGCTACCTTGCATCATTGACCTTATAATGAAAAATAACTGAATTTGCGAGCAATGGGAAATTTTACATGTTGACGCATCAATCCTCAAGTTTCCTTAGGTCATGCTTATGCAAGAGTTATCCCAGGTTCATCAAACCTCTGAAAGATTTTTCACTACTAATGGGACGAGATGGAAATGCTTCACAAACTCACATGAAGAGCTCGTGACTCGTCTCCTCTATTGAATTTCCCAATATTGAAGTCAGTCCACCGTCATTTGATAGAAAGGGAAAAGATAAAGACTTCACAAAGTTGAAAAAACTGGGATTTTCTTACATGATAGAAAGATTCAAGGCAACGAAAGAAAACGTCTGAAATCGATCTTCAGTAGTTTGAACTTGTAACCTTGGCACTTGAACTGCGTTAATGCAATGGTTCCAATGTTTCATGCAACAGGAATTTCAAATGACGCCAAGGTTTGCCAGGATATGGATGTGCTTGAAAAGAATGTATAAGCTAAAGAACTCCTAAAACATACTTGGGACAGCTTCTTGAATATTCGTCGTTGAAATAAGAAATTATAATAAGTGTGCTCAATTATGTTGATAAAACATTAACTAATGAAACTTTCGTAAAGCTTTAAGAACTTGCAATCGAAATAGATTTTACTATTACCGTTCTTAATAGGTGAATCTTTAGACTGTTCATAGCTCAATATGCCTGTAAGATAAATGAAAAATTCTGCAACATTCTCACAACTAGCTGTAATGAAGATGCTGAAATGCGAAGAGGAATGTGAGAAATACACTGCAAGAAATTAAAAGTCAGCACTAATGCTAAGTCAGCACTCGTCCTTTATTGATGTCCAAGATCTGTTCTCACTAGCACCTGATTTTATAACAAAAGACGAGGTTAGGTAGTAAAAGTTTCAATTTAGAACCGACATAACGAAATTGGGCTCTCTCAAGCTAAAAAGAACTGGCATTCTGAAATAATGTCTTCTTCAAAAGAACAGTAATAGTTGAAAACGGCATTATTGAAATTGAAAGCAATGAAGCGTTTCCAGAAAGCCACGTCTACAGTAAATTTACCAGGCGTTTCAAAGAATTACTCCGCATTTAAGCCTGTAAAAATCCAGTTTGTTTGGCTTTATTCGATAGCAGCGTCGTTATGGCAAAGACAAAGAAAGAAGCACTTTATAATGTCTTTGTTAAGTTCCACACTGGAACAGTTGGTAACACTGATAATCTGTACATGGTTCATGAATAGCCATTGCTGAGGAAGATATTATTTTATAATAAGCAAAAAAATTGCATAATTTAGACAAAAAAATTGCTATTACTACTTTATTTGAAATAAAACAACTTGCAGTCAAATAGAACGTGAATGTTTTTTTCACATTTTCGATTCTAAAATTATGAATTTGTTCTAAATTTTCAGATGAAATGGAAAAATGTGTTGTTTGGTGTTTAGTAAAGTATGGGCTTTAAGCTGTATTACATGCTTTCTCTTCCAAAAAATTATGCACAGAAATACAATAACAGAAAATATTACGGTATTTCGAATGTTTAACTGAATACTAATTGGTGGTTTAATAAGACAATTTATTTGCCGACCTTTAAAAAAAACTATCAATAAAAAATTAAATATTTGGCTGATAATTCCATTTTTAAAATATATATTTCTACAGAAAAACTATGCTAGAAGCAAATTAAAACTAATATAATAATTTTTTCAAAATTTAAATACCTACACATACAAAAAATCGTAAATTATTTTATAAACACGTTAGAATTATGATTTGCAAACAAAGATTTTGAAATTTATGGTCTAATTGTACTGGGCCAGAAGGGGCAAGCGTACTCCGTCTGAAAGTTGGTCCCTGCAGCATTCATATCAACCGACAATAAATGTATTTCATATTAAATAACACGGTATAATGTTTCCATTAAGAGCTCTTAACCATTAAAATTTTAAAAAATATTAGAAATGAAAATAATTATTTGAACTCTCCACATCTTCCAGGAATGAATTTTCTTTAGGTTACTTTTTATATAGATTTTTTTATTCGCAGATAACAAAATAATACAAATATTTATCTGTAAAATTTCTCTTGGACAATTTCCTGTAGAAGGACAGAAACTGGATTTAGGAACTTTTAATTTTGTGATTTTAAAAAACGATCAAATATCTGCTTTCTAATTTTAATAATTGAATTTTGAAATATCTCTTTCTTCTAAAATTAACGCTGAGCATTCATGTTATTTAATGAATGTAATAACAAGAATATATTATATTGGTAACTGAAAAAAAACTTTTAATTGGGATAATTGTGATAGCAACATATTCATAATTGTAAAATGTTCTTTATATTTTCTGTATTACATTCAATAACATTTTCTGGATCTATCAGTGACTTCTCTCCAACTTAGAAACAAGCAGAAATAAAAACTAAATTTGTCAAATGTTGAAATACAGTCAATTCCCTAAAATTCGTTAACCCTCTGACTGCATATCCCGCGATTTCCGTGGTCAGGAAGTTAATATATTTTCTGCTGCATCCTGCGATTTTCGCAAACTAATGAGTTTACTTCGTACTTTTAAAACGTTGAATCATATTATACTAATAAAGCCCTGAATGTAAATATCAATTAGCTTTGTTCAACGGCATTTGAACATATTTAAAACGTTGCAATTATATAGTAATTTTAAAAAATTATGTATTCAGATTCTTAATTTCTCTTCAACACAGGAATGTTCTTCATAAAGATGAATTCTGGGATGGACTCTGACTTTTCGTGTTACTATTTCTATTATTGAAAAGGCTTGAAAAATGATTTATTGCCTATGGCAATAATTTAAAATTTTTTTTCCTTGCAGCTCGACAACATTACCATACAGATGCAATAATCATCCAGGTTTAAATCAAGGTCTTAGCAAAGACTGAAGGAAACCTTTATTAGGTTTTGGACCTGATAGCTTATGCTTTCCTTTAAACCCTGCATCAATCGTGAGGAATTGCCTGAAGCTCTGTTTTCGATATTGATACACGTTCATCAAAATAAAAATCGGGATTGGCAATTTATGTAAGGCTGGTTACACACACAGCGGATTTCTTATCGCGCGGAAAATTTATCGCGCCGTTCACCGAAAATCTAGCATTTTAGGCTGGTTACACACACAGCGGATTTCTTATCGCGCGGAAAATTTATCGTGCCGTTCACCGAAAATCAGCTGTTGACTGTTCGACTATTGGCAGCGTGGATTCATCATCAAATCAATTTAGTTTTGCTTAAATTATTTAGTGCTTGGTATTGTTTGAAATGAACAGAGAGCAAATTCTAGCTTTATTGTTATTTCGTCGTCGAATAAAGCAGAAAATAAAAAATTGGTTTATTTGGGTTTATCCAATTAATGAAAAAATGAAGGGGTTGGAGCCTTATACGTTGTTTGAAGAGTTGAGGAAGGATGATACGAAATTCTTCAATTGCTTCAGAATTTCGAATTACTACTTATAAGAGTTTTTTTTATATGGTTAAATATTGTACAATATAATTCAACCTAGTTTCAATAATATACTATTTATTTTCCCAAATAAAATTAAATTACTCATTAAATTACGTAGTCAATATTAAAAAAAAGTTTATATATATGTATAATTCTCTGTAAAACGAAAGTTGTTCATCGCATCTGATATGTTGCTTCAACAGAATAATGTTGAAGTGTTCTTTATGTAGTATAAATAAGGGAAAAATATATAATTAAAATATTTATATTATATACTAAAATATTTATATAGGTAAAATATTTTAATATTCTGGTGCTTCGAGAATCTCAACGTTTTTTTTTATGACTTCACTTTCTAGTACGTATATGTAAGAAAGTATGAACTTATCAAAATCATTTCTTCCTATTTCAATACAACAAAGTCGCTGCGAATTTCCAGGCTGAAACAAGGCGTTTCTGTCCTTAAAAATGCCGAGAGTTTTATTCCACAAAACATGCCTTTTTTGGATTAATGCAATTAAAAATTCATTATCTATAAGGTCAGACATCTTCACAATAGAAAAAAACCCAATAGATTCCAAACCAACTTATACAAACAAAGATGAAAATCACACTGAGCGAAACAAATGCGGTAGAAATATCGCCGTGTGTGTAAGCTCTCATTTGGCTACATGCGCCTCTACTTGGGTGGCGACGGAAAAACTTCCGCAGACGATAGTGGCAGTCCGCGACTGCATATCTACCGCACGCGGTAAATAGTCCGCGTGTTCATTTTTCCGCTCAGTGTGTAAGCTCCAACTCACATCAGAGCACTACTGTTGGAACGGCGGCGCGATAAATGTTCCGCGCGATAAAAATTCGCTGTGTGTGTAACCAGCCTAAGAGTCACCACCGATTTGAACTAGCCATTTATAGTTGTACTAGGCTGTTTCAAAATTTACCATGTTATGTCGGTTTCTACTAAATAGATATTATGTTTCAAAATTCACGATGCAGCAAGATGTATATATTAAAGTGGTACTTATATCGCCTAAAAGTGTCAGATAATTTCCAAATTAAAATGCAATTATCTTATAGAAGTTTTATAAAATTTGGTATTTTTGAGCCAGAATTGACCTGAAAACAACATTAATGACATAATAATTATAATCATTGTGACATGTATATGATTTCGGATAATGTTGAGACATTTCTGATTCAAATATATGAAATAAATAATTAAATATTAATAAATAAATTAAAGCGAAACTTTCGTGCAATTTTTCTTCTTAAATTGCTAACTGTCATGTTGAGAGGCGGTGTTTTGCAATAGCTGAAACTCGAATACTCACATTGTTTCAGCGTTCATCAATTGCTTAGAGCGTAACTATTCTAGAATTAACGCTGATTTGAGGCAATTTGAAGAACGAACAATTTGCTTAGGGAATAATTCAGTAAGGTATTGGTTGAACAAATATCCCTTTTAATAATTTACATTTTATTGATTATCCAGAATTAATTTAATAATTGAAGGGAGTAGAAAAAAGCAAAGTATCTGGATGTGCATATACGTATTTATATAAAGTTACCACTATTTAAATACAATCATTTTCAATATAAATTATTTTACCCATTGTAAATAAAATGCTAGTGTTTGGCCCAGATTAATTTTATAAAAAGCTCGGATCTTTATATCCGGGCTGGTAAACTATAAATTTGATTTGATGTTGTTATAATTTGAGGGGTACAGTGTGAAAATATTTTTTCTGATTTTCAGGTTTCAGCGCCATCTGTTACCTCAATGGATGTAATTTTATGACGTCAATTTAGAACGGGTGGGAGGAGAAAATTTTATCAGAATTATGCATTTCAAATATTAGACAGCTGTGAAAACGAATTTAAAATTAGAGAAAATCTGTCTGGCAATTTAATTTGCATTACAAAAGAGATGATTTTTTTTAAATTATTAGTCGTTGTAAAAATAATGTTTGCAGTATAATATTTTCTGAAGTTATCAATGAAAACTCCAAATACATTTAATTACTATTTAATCAAAATTCTAGTTAAAATTTCTAAAACCGTCCAGAAGTACAATCATCCCCCTTTTCAAAGTGTGTTTGTATCAAATTTTTAGCTCTAGGTCCAAGTAACCTGAATGAGCCCACGTATCAGAATATTAGTTGCAAAAATAACTTTACCCGAGTTCTCAAACATGGTTTCATTTTCGAAGCACTTAGGTGGAGGAAAAGTGATTTGTGCTATTACTCAAAAGCGTATCTAATTATAAATAAACGCTATGTGTTTTGTTTCTAGTTGTGTTTTATTAAAGGCCAAGTAGTTATTTATTTTCTTAGAAACTGGGACGCATCCTAAGTTCTAGGAAGTCTGCATTTCTTGTATTATAGATATTTTCAAGTGTTGGAATTTTCGTCTTTAATTATGTACAAGCTGACGCGCTTTTAAAGACAGAAAAAAGCTGCAAAATATTTAGAAGAGCAGCAGTTATGATTGTATTTTTTTATTAAAATTAAATATAAATAATTATAAAAAGCAATGCATTTAGTGATGCTAGTCTAAGGCTGGAGTCGTGGTACTGTATTTTGTTAGTAGCTGCGTTGAATGATCCGAATGCGAGAGTCATGGAGCGTACCTCGTTGCGGAAACATTGTTGTTTTTAAACTTAATGACAACTTTGTATAAACCCCTAAAAACTACGAAAAGGAACAAATCTTATATTTTTTGTGGGGTCGCGAGCTCCACTGTTCACAGAACTACTAATATAGTTCACAAAGGTATTCCTTCATAACTCTGAATATTCATCCATTTATTCTATAAACCTTGAATTTTAGGTACTGGATGGTTCTTTCTTTTCCTTTACACATTTCCACAGTGAAGCGTATTGTAAATTGTACTTTTTTTTATCTCTGTTAATTGCAATGTAATTAAAATCTTTTTTTTGCTTTACGAAAATAAATCCTTCGTTTGCTACAAACGAAATAAAATTTCACTAGAATGTAGTACAAGTGATGCGTGCATGCGCTCTATAAAAACATAAAAAATTGGGAGAGAAAAAGAAGGGGCAAAAATAGAAGATAAAGATAAAAGTTGAATTTTCCGTTAAAAGGTGGCGCTGGGACAATATCTAAGGTGATTTTTGAAATGTTTTTTACTTTTTTTAATATTGAAGAAAAAACGAACAGTTCATCTGAGGGTTTTTTAAATTTAAATAAAAACGCTACCGAAATTTGTTTCCGAACGCAAAGTATTTTTTTGTTCAAAATATAGTATTTATGCAAAAACTGTACCTATTCACACTATTTTTGCTTCAAAATTATAACTTTTCTCCTCCTTTTCTTATGAAAATAAGAATAAAATCGGTGGTGTTGTGAACTCGTGTTGTCAAAAATTTCAACAGTTTTCTCTTCATTTTTTCCTTCTGTTTTTATAGAGCGGATCACTTGTTCTACATACTAGGAAAATATTGTTTCATTTAGAGGACTAGAATTGCCTCTCAGGCCTCCTCAATAGGAGAAGTTCGGTTAAACGGGGATATAAAGTATTAAAGTTTGTCAACAAACGACTTCCCACAGCTATTAAAACGAAAACAACCGCCGCGACGTTCCCCTTTCTAATGGATCTTGGGATCTAGAACAATCCTGCAAAAAGAAAAAATTTTGCAGAAGAAGTTCTGCAATTAATGAGAATACATTTTTATATCTTCGGAAAAACGTACTGAAAAATGTATATAGGTTTCTAACTTTCTTTTCTTAGAAATTTAACCCAACCTTTCAATACGACTTTTACCTACTTTGAATTCTATTTCGTACATACCAATAGATAAAAAAAAATAGTAAATGGTAAGAAATCTTTTTTTCTGAGGGGCTGTAGCGAAGTAAAACTTAAATTTAGGTGCTGAAAAAGGAAATGTATACTTTGTAATATTTTTCCAATTAACTAGAATAATAAAAATGAAAATATTGAAAATATAAGTAAAGAAAAACATAATTTAAAAAGAAATACAAATAGCACATAATATATATAAAATTTGTTAAATATATTTTTTGTGTTGTTCGTGATCTTAAATAATTCCAGACAAAAAGCTCATATTTAGAACTTAGATCATTTACTAACAAGAAATATATTTACATCTGTACAGAAATACTTTACACTATATACAAGAAAGAATAAAAATTCGTTTCAGCTAGTTGCTCTCGAGTGCGCTCTCCGCTCGGTTTGAATGTAGATTCCTTTTGGTGGTTTGTGCTACTGTTCTGTTACTAGATTGCTATTGTTACGGATCAAATTACAATTCAGTAAAAGCACCCTTTACAGGTTCCTCAATTATACGTGGTTTCATCACAGTCCCGATAAATTCGTATTCATTGTAATGATAAATTGCTTCATTTCTACAACGCAATATTTCGATTGTACATCGTTTTCCTCTGCTCTAAAATATGAAAATTTCCTCCTTTCTATTACGCGAACTATGATAATTATGATAAGGCTTCGAAATGTTTCATAATTTATAAATTAATAGAAAACAAATCATCTGTTGGTAATATAGGGATGATGAAGAAATTATTCCATCTTCCTTTAAAAGGCCAATGGATAGAAGATTGAAAAACATGAAACATTTCTTTTGTCGAAAGAATAGTAAGAAAAAACATCCAAAAAATATTCCTTCTCTACAAATCTCTACGGCGACATAACACTGGAGCTAAGTAATTTTTTTTAAATGCAATGGTTCACCACGAACAAAAATATTATGAAAGACATCCTATTAAAAAGTATATAAGAACTTTTTCCTAAATTGTCGAATAAAGAAAAAATATATTCGATAAAATAGGAAACAGAAGCAGTGATTCCATGGAAGAGATACCAGTGTGCCAGATGAAACAGAATTCTGAGGAAAATAAAGGCTTTCATGCATAGGAATGCATGATGAAAAATATTCCTCTAAACGCTAATCTGACAACAAACACTAAAGACACTTAAATACAGAGTTAGTAATTAAATATTATCAGGTGAATGATTGAATTATTGTCCTAATTATTTTTTTCTCTAACCATTCAAGTCTTTCTGAAGCGGGAAAATATGAACAGGTTACCCACTTAGAACACAGCCAGAATACCAAAGCTTTAATACAATGATATCGTGCACTGGAACTCATGGCATATCTTGGGCTACCTGAACAAATAATTTTCGAACTGGTAATCGTCTCAGTAGGCAGCACGTCAGTCTTATATTAACTCTCTTGAGTTATCTGAAGGTATACCAGAAGCCCCGATGAAGCTTCTAGCGTTTATGGATCATTAAAATGTCCTATTTTGATATTACAAACATTTGTGCATTTCAAATATAAATAGATGAAAAGTTTAATTAAAAAGTGGTAATTTACTTCATTGCTCTTGTAAGAATAAATGTCTTTTCCATCCTCTTTTCTGATTTTAATTTAATATCTATATAAGCACTTTCTATATAAATATATTTACGACAAACTAAAATTGCAACACATTTCATTGCTGGTTACCTTCAAGAAGTTAGTTTCATTATATCGCGTATAAAAAAGATTACATTTTGGAAAAATGTTATGAAAGTACAAAGAATAAAAAATTATTATGTGAATAGTATTTTGAAATTAAATGGTACATAATTTTAATTTTATTGCGTTCGAGTACGTGGCCTTTGCATATCAAATGAAGGTACAAATTTAAATAACCCTAAAAACGCCGGGAAAAAAAGCGAGAATAGAGGTCCCCGAAAGATGCGGGATTCCTAGGCAATTGCCTACTTCACTTATTTGATAATCCGGTCCTGGAACACACGAAAATACAAACGGAAACGACGATGAACAGGATATCGCGCAAACTAGCCTCTCGTGAAATAGGCCTAGAGCTATTCTTATGCGACTGCCTCCGTAATGCACCCCCGAAGACGAAAGCAGCCTAGTGTGATCAGCCCTACGCTTCTTTATTCTGTCTATAATTCTTCGGATGGCCTTCAAGCAGCGGCTGCGAGAAAAAGCTCGTGTGGCCGTATTTTGAGGATGTTTAATAACCGTGCAATTAGCTCACGAAATAGTTTATTGTTTGATTAAACATTCCTTATAATTAGTTACATTTTATTCATTCTCCAAGATAGTTCCTATATTAAAAGAAGGAGAAAAATCAATCATTTGGATTTTCATACATATACGTGTATATAAAAGTATTACCACTATTTTAATACAAATATTTTGCATATAAATTTTATAAATGACATTAGCGATAAGCACGTCTTTTTCTAAATTTCTTTAATTTAAAGCTTGGATTTTTATCTCCAGGCTGGTAAACGAAAATTAAGTTTGATGTTGATATCATTCGAAGGGTAAAGGGAGAATTTATTATCCATTTCTTCTGTTTTGAAGTTTCAGCACCATCTATCTGTAAGCTCAATGGATGTAATTCTATGATATCAATTTAGAACCTTGTAAGAGGATAAAATTTCATCAAAATTATACATTTCAAATATTTGACAGCTGTGGAAACGATGTTAAAATTAGAGAAAAAAATTTTATAGCAACTCAATTGGCATCACATAAACGATGATTTTAAGTACATCGTTATTAGAGGGCATACAGAAATTATATTGCAAATTATTCAAGCTACTGAAAAGAATGAACTGAATTTTTGCATGGTCACATTCTCCATTGATTTCTCTAGAAGTTTAGTTGCGTTGCTTTCAAAAAAGTTAGGCATTAATTTGGATAAATTATATCATATGCTAAATATTAGTTTTAATGGAAAGTATGTAAAGACACCTTTTCACGTTAGTATAATATGTAGGTTTGGGTTTCATATCAATAATGATTTTTTTCTCAAGATATGAAAAAAGTTCAAAATTTTATTGGAAAATTAGAGATTGAAATCGTTGGTTTCTCCATAAATCCTTAACGAATAGTCCTAGAATTATAAAATTTGATTTCCGATGACATCTTATGACACCATTAATTTTTCGATATGACAACAAAAAGTGGGCGCTGCCATTCAAAATTTTGAAGGAAGAAAGAGGATTAGTAAATGCATTTTAATGCATAGACTATCCCTCATGCAAATTTAAGATATAAAATCCGTTTAGATAAAAGAAAAACTATTTAAATTCCATTGAAGTGGCATCTTTTGTTTGATTGCAACATAGATGACGCCAATATAATGCTCTATCGTTCGTATTCTTTTTTCTCCGAGTCTACATATTTATCCCTTCGGTTGGGTACATTCTGGAACACTAGGAAAAGTTTTGGTTAGCAAATTATTACTGAACATTATTACTGAATTGCGTTTTAATTATTCACTGAACACATGGCCTTATTTTATTGCTTCGAGAATAAAAAAATAATAATTTCAGGTGTTTTTTCCCAAAAAATTAGTTTGCGATTTCTTACAACTCTATAGATATTTTTTTACCTTTCAATATTAAGAAATTTCATCGTGATGTACCATCTAGAATTTTGCTATATGGGAGCCAACTTAGGACAAAGGGTAAAATATTTAATTTTTCCCACTCTAACTTTTATTTAACATTCATCTTTTATGTAGCACACATCTTGAACTTAAGAAAATTGTTTAACTAATAAACTTATTTAAAATTTGAAATTAAATTAAAAGATTTTGTAATTATAATCGATAATTATCTAATACCTAAAATTACTTAATAAAATGTCCATATGATCCTTTTATTAGGGCTATTTCGGGACGGACTTAATTTTAAACCCGGGCCAGATGACGAGGGCGACACCTGGACCGGTATCTCCTCTCCCTTCTCCAAACAACCGCTTCACACTAGAATCGCAATAAGGAATCCGAGACTAAACTTTGAACTCAATCGTTGCAATCACATCTCTATCGATTCAAAATGCGCGTCTTTCGAAGCACAAAGATGGCGCTTGCAAGAATTAAATTTTCAGACACCCTCTGTAATGGGTCAACGGATATGTACGCATAAAATTTACATATCAACTCTTCAAGTGTTGCAGGAGTGTTCCGGAAGACAATATCTTTCAATGTTTCCCACAAGAAATAGTCGTCCGGGGTGAGTTCGGCAGAGTATGGAGGTCAGTTCATACATATTCCTGTAAATATTGAAAGATTCAAAGCAATGTCTCTGTTCTCGAAGTATTCCTCAAGAAGGACAAAAATCATTTGTGTGCAGTTTGCTCGGATCCTAATTTGCATTCACCGTAAAGTGTCTGGTCGATCTTCTAACGCTCTTAGTATAACAGCAAATTGTTCCAAACCCGCAACTCTCCTTTCACGTTTCAACAGCGGAACTGTCCAAAGAATGATCATTCTATACTTCAAAGCACAATTTTAAGGAATTCTCCTACCACTGGAGCGTAGAGAGCAATGACAGACTATGACTGCATAATGTGACGACTTTCAAAGTAAACATACTTTTGATTTTATTTTTCTATCGATCTCATTTGCTGAGTTGTTTAATTTTAAAATGAGGGTGTCTTTTGTGGGACTCCGTATATGAGTGAATATTTGAGATGCTGTAGTGAAAGAATTTGCATGCAATTAACCCTTCCGCTCATATCTTATTACAGACTGTGGCAATGTGAGTAAAGACTGGTTATGAAGTTAGAGACAGCATTGTTAGTGATGGTACAATATTTATTTATTTGAAATTGAGATTTAAAATACATGTTCCTTTACTATATATTCTTTCTTAAAATTCCGTCTTTTTTATTTTTATGAACACACGAAAAATCACGTTTGTAAACGAAGAAAATGATTTAAAATATATATATATATATTTAAATAAAAAAGTGGTATAATTGATAAAATTTTATTTTCATTTTCAAATGAACATATTAAAGAAATAAATTAAGTTTCGATTTTATTTTCCATAGAATTTAATCCAAAAATTCTCTAAATTCATACATTATACTGAGAAGCGATATTTATAGAGCACTACACACACATTTTGAATCCCAATTTTTACATAAGAAAAGATTACTAACCTTAATAAGAAAATCCAGTTTTTTGTAAGACTGCGAAATACAATTAAAGGAAATAAGAATTTTTATAGTTACGTTTAAACTTAACTCCTGTAAATGGACTGTTCAGTATTTTTCGAAAGTCGTATACACATTTTCGTTATATGAATACTAATTATTTATTTTAATTTATGATTATTTAATTTTTTACCTGAGGGATAGTAAACCAGGAAATAATCTAAAAGTATCAAAACTAATGAATTTATGTCGTTAAGAAAATCTTTTCATTGATTTCACTAAGAGATGACATTAACGGCCATTTGACTGGAATTTAAATCGTTTATTTCGTAATTAATTCGAAGTTTACTTTTATTAAAAATTTTAGTTTTTAATTGTACTCTTGTTGAATGTATTTTTGACTACTTTGGAGATCTTATTATATAATTGCTATTACAGAGGTCTGCTATGAAGAAATTGTACAAAAATTAATTGGTGTTTTCATAGTTTTCGGGATTCTAATTATTGGAAGAATAATTAAAAAATTCCATCACTTACAGTTTTATCACAAATCACAGGTTTAATATTGATTTTGTTCATTTAAGACCAACTTAACATTATTTTAAAAAAAAAATATTAAACATATCTAAAGATTGGAAATATTAATTTACTCTATATATATTCTGCCCAAGAAATAATAAACTATTATTTAATATTTTCTTCTTAACTAGTAAAACCCTGCAAAACACTACCGTAAATCTAGACCAAACAAGTTGAAACCGAATCACTATATTGTTGATGCTTATCTAATATCCCTTACCCACTCCATCATTCTACTTCCTGCCATTTTTCCTACTCCTCCATCAATGTTTTTCTTAGTTCAGATTAGCAAACTTGTATATAATTCTGAGCATTGAGAGGGACAAAGTTTGTTCCGTCTGTGTAACAGAACTAAGACGATGGTTTTAGTGTAAAAAAAATCTTCTTGGTTTGATATTGTAGTGATTCGGTGAGAGTCTAAAAATCATAATGATTCTTTTTAGCTTTGTACATGCAACGTGAAAGGTTTAAATCTAAGGAACAAATAGATGTTTTAAACTAACATCCAATCAGCTAGAAATCCTGTTCCTCATGGACTATAACATATTATTTAAAGTAAATAATATTTATATGTTTCATATAAAATTAGACCATATAAAACAATTTGTTAAAGCATTACCAAAAGAAGGAGAATGTTTCAAATACCTTTGTCTACAGTTCCCGGGTTTTTCAAAACAAAGTTGAAGAAAGGATTTGTAGTACCTGGCATCATAAAACTAATGACAAATAAAAATTTTGAGTTCAAAATTAAAATAAACGAGAGAAAAGTAGTAGTAACTATATTTTTTGGAAATCAAAGAAACTTAGACTAGAAATCGATTGTAGAAGAAATGTTAACAAATTTCAAGAAATTCGGGTGCAATATGAGATCAAAATTTCATTTGCTCTCTGAGGACCTGGACTATTTCCTTTGAAATTTAGATGCAGTCCAGAAATATTTCACCAAGATATAAGGGAAATGGAAAGACGATATTAAAAAGAAGGTGGAATATCAAAGTGATATTGACTATTATTCAACTTTGAAAAGACAATCCGACCCGAATTCACTAGAAAAAAAGTAGAAAAGGAAATTTTTAGGAAAAGACAGAACGCTACTATAAGTATTTTTTTATAAAAAAATAAATGTCTACCAGGATATTAAATGTCTATCATAACTCGAAGTTTAAAATTCCGTTGTTAAAGGAACCATGAATATTAAATTATGCATAAGAAAATCAATTAAAAGTATATTCCCGGCAAACAAGATTGTCGCCGAAGGCGGCTAGTTATGGTAATAATATAATCAACCGAAAAACCATGAAAAAAGCATTCTTGAAATTGTTAGCTTCTAGCACTTAGATATTTATCATGAAGTTGTGTGTGAAATCACTTTTTATGTAATTCAAATTTAACCTTCTTGCCTTTTTTCTTTTTTTACTATTAGTGATTTATTAAGAGTCTAAAATTACTTTTTATGTGCTATAAACTAATTAAAATATTATACAACTAATAAGTCCATTTTTGTTAATACGTGAATTGAAATAATTTGTTCGTGCTGTTTCATGTAAAACTGACCAGTACTGAATTTCATCATAAAGCATTTAAAGGAAGAGTTTTAAAATATATATCGCAGAATACTTTCTTGTATTAGTGAAGTTATTGTTAAAAAGTCAGTCTAGTGAGATTCGCTTTCATGAAGGAAAGCCCTTCCAAGGGATAATTTAGCGAGAAATAACATATCCTGTCATTGAATCAAAATTTGGCCCCCTTTCTAAATTATTTTTTAGCATTTTTGCCTCATTTTAACACGTCTAATCTGTTATCTCTGAGCAACACGCAAATGGGAGGATGATAATTCAGAGAAACCTATGTATAACGATACTAATTGCAAGGATAAACCTGCCTGTAATGATATTTTCTTTGATCCCGGCGGAATTCCTATTTACTCAATGCATTTTTAACCTGCTTGCAACGATAATCTTTTTCTAGATGAACCTGTTTATAGTGATGATTTTACCTATTAGGAAAGCTGGTACAGTGCAATCCCGATTTTTTTTCTTTCTTGGAAAATGTTACCATTTTTTTAAGAATGTGAGATACAGATAAAATCGATAGAAGGCGGCTAAAAATCGGTGACTCTTATAGCAGGGGGCACTGACTGGTTTACGATTGAAATCTATATAGGTGTTTGTTGCCATTTGCTTCAGTGCATCTTAAACATTTGGAATTTTTGAAAGGATATTTTTTCCATTTCTTTCATGAGTTCTAGGAGGTGAGATAATTCATCTATATGAATAGGAAACTATTTAACTTTTCTGTATGCACACCGGCATATACGCTCTCAGTATAAAAATAAAATTATGAATGAAAATGTCAAAGATATGCATAGTCCCTTCCTGCTTTAAAGATAGAACTAACCTCCTGTGCAGCATTGTGCTCGGGATAATCTCAAGCACTTCTTATCTTATATGTGAATAAAATTAACTTAGTCTTTCTAACATTCTTCTTTCTTTTCCTTGTATATAATTAAGAATTTTTTAAACATAGTGGTGTTCTTAATAATATTATATTTATATAATGATATCACATTTTCCTACTTTTAATAATGCTTCTTAACTTATTATAACTTATTATTTCTACTCAAATTTTAAAATCAGAACACCTGTCACTGTAACTTACAGAAGTCCGGATTCAAACAGCTGTAAAGCGTTCAGGGCGCTTTCTCGTTTACCCACTATCTATACTTCAGACGTATTGCAATTTTTAGTGAAAACGGAATAGAATATCATCATTCGATTGGAAGGTTTCCAATTCCTGATGATTTATTTACTTTGGAACATTTACTTTTTAATGAAGAATAAATGAATTTCCGAGCAATGGGAAATTATACATGTTGACGCATCAATCCCCCAGATGCTATTAGGACATGCTTATCCAAAAGCAATCTCAGGCATATCTAAGGTCTGGGAGTTTTTTCAGTATTATTAGGAGGAAACGCAGATACCGAGAACATGACTCTCCAATTTTGGAATCAGTCCAACATCATTTCATTGCCTGCAAGAATGTCAAGTCTTCAAACAGCTGAAAAAACTGTTTCTTCACATGATAGGAAGACTTAAGGCAACGAAGGAAAACATCTCAACTACGGCTTCGGTATGATGCAGTTGTAACCTCAGCAATACACTTGATTCAAACAGAGCGTGTGGCTGATTGGAACCTACAACTTAACTGTGTTAAAGCTATGCTTCCAATGTTTCGTGCAACAAGACTTTTATCTGACGTCAAGGTTTGCCCAGATATGGATGTTCTTGAAAAGGACATGTCAGATGAAGTATTCCGCGAATTGACGTAGGACAGTTTCTTTACTATTCTTCTTTCAACTAAGAAATCATGAAGTTTTTCAGGTATGTCTGTAGAGTAATAGATAATGAAACTTTTGTAAAACTTTAAGCAGTTGCAATCGGGATAGGTTTTACCATTAGCATTCTTAATAGGTGAATCTTTGGGCTAGCTATAGCTCAATATGCTTGTAAGACAAATGAAAAATTCCGCAACGTTCTCACAACAAGCTTTAATGGACATGTTGAAATGAGTAAAATGCACTGCAAAAAATTCAAAGCAATGTTTAGACAGCACTCGTCCTTTATTGATATTCAATCTCTGTTCTCACTAGCATCTGATTTAATTGCACAAGATGAGGTTAGGAAGTGTATTGTTGAAATTGGAACTCACATTAAGAAATTTTGCTCTCTCAAGTTAGAAAGTCTAGCTAGTCTTCGTTAAAACTACAGTAATAGTTGGAAAAGACGTTAAGTTGATACAATGTTGCTTTTCAAGACATCCATGTTTACTGTACATTCACCTACCGATTTAAATTGTTCTGCATTTGAGCCTGTAAAACTTCGAGCTTGCTTGGCTTTATGAGCCAGCCGCGTAGTTATGGGAAAGATAAAGAAAGAAACACTTTTTAATGTCTTTTTTGAGTTCCACAGGGAAACAGTTGGTAACACTGACAATCTGTACATGGTTCAAGCAATAACCATCGCTAAAGAAGCTAATGTTATTTTATAGTAAGTAAGAAAAATGGAATCATATAGAGAGAAAAAATGGCAATGAATACAATATTTTTAAATAAATTAATTTTCTTTCAAATGTTACGTAAATATTTTTTCATGGTTTCGAAACTTTTCAATTCCAAAATTATGCCTATGAAAGAAATTTTCAGTTTAGTTAAAGAAATGCATTGCTTGATTTTTGGTAAAGCATGGGCAGTAAACTGTATCATAGGCTTTCTCTTCAAAAATAATATGCATAGAAATACAAAAACATAAAGCATTCGTTATTTCGATTGTGTAGCTGAATAATCATTATTATTATTATTATTACATTTCAAGTTTGGTAGTTAAATAAATAAATTTATTTGCTGACCTTTTAAAATAATTGACAAGGAAAAAATTAAATATCTGGGTGTCAGTTTCTTTTATTTTGTAAATGTATCATTACAGGAAAACTATGACAGACGAAAGGTTGGATCTAATATTATAATTTATACAAAATTTAATTACCTATACTTTCAAAAAATCATAATTATTACTTTTTTCATAAGCACATTAGAATTATGAGTTGCAAACAAGAATCTCCGTCTAAGATGCATGTGAACCCTTAATAGCTGGTCCCTGCAACATTCATATAAACCGACAATAATTTCATTTCATATTAAATAATACATGTTTCCATTAAAAGCTTTTAACATATTAATTTTTTTTCAAATATTAGAAGGAAACTCTTTGGAATGAACTCTTGACAACTTCCAAGAATGATTTTAATAAATAATTCGCTTTTTATTTTGATTTGTTTATTCTTATAATATAACCCTAATATTATCTGAAAAAATTTTTTAGGACGATTACCTGTAGAAAGTGCGAAACTGGATTGGTGATTTAAAAAAAAACAATAAAATATCTTCATTCATGTACTGTTGTATGGTAAATCTTATTTTTTATATTAGAATTTTGAAATATAACTTCCCTTTGAAATTATCGCTGAGTATTCTTGTTATTCAATGAATGTTTAAACAAGAATGAATACCATTGGTAACCGAAGAATCCTTTAATTGAGATAATTCTGAAAGCAAAGCAAAACTTTTTTTGTAATTTATTTAACAGAATGAATTTTAATAACTTTTTTGTCCAATCAGTGACTTCTCTTCAACTCAGAAACAACCTGAAATGCCAAATAAATATCTCAAATGTTAAAATACAACTCCTACCCTCAAAACTGTTAATCCTCTAACTGCATTTCCGCTATTTCCGCGGTTTGGAAGTACGCGTGTTTACTGCTGCATCCTGCGATTTTCGAACGCTAATGAGTTTAATTAGGACTTTTCAACCGCTGCATCATATAATACTAATAAAGCCCTGCATGTAAATAACAATTAGCTTGTTTCAACATTTGAATGTGTTTTAAAACCTTGCATTAAAATAGTAATTGAAAACATTATGTAGTCAGAAGCTTAATGTCTCTTTCAAATATGAATGTTCTTCATAAAGTTTAGTTCTGGGACGAAATCTGATTTTCGCACTACTATTTGTATTTAATGCTCTTTCTATTATTTAAAAGGCTTTAAAAATGTTTTATTGTCCTATGCCAATAATTTTCCAAAAATTCTTTCCTTACAGCTGAGCAAAATTACCTTCCAGATGCAATAATCATCCACCTTTAAATAAAGTCCTTATCGAGGTCTGAAGGAAACCTTTATCCGGATATTTTGAACTTTAGAGCTTTACGTTCCGTTAAAACCCGAATTAATGGTGTGAAGTTTCTTGAAGCTGTGATTCGAATATTGATACATGTTGCTCCATATAAAAATCGAGATTGACAATTTATGAAAGAGTCTCCTACGCTTTCTAACGGTCATTTTCAGGTATACTATGCCGCTTCAAATTATACTATGTGGTATTTGTTTCTACTAACTATATGTCACAAAAATCACTAATAGTTACAATTAATATAATTTCACAAAAGATATTAAAAATTAATTAAACTTTTGTATTAGACAGAATGGCGCATATGCAGCAACTTCTAATAAAATACAAATACAGATAATAGAATACAAAAAAAGATTAAAAATAAAGAAGAAACAGATGAAGTAAACAATAGAGATAACAATGCACCTATTTGCGCGCCCAACGCAGGAGCTTCCAGTGATTGTATCGTCAATACTGTCCTACAATTAACCAGCAATTCACTATACAATTAAACAACAAAAAATGTATGTGATCTAACATTTAAAATAATTAAAACTTATAAATGAAAATTATTAGACTATAAAAGAAAAAACAATTAAAATGGAAGAAATGGAAGAGAACTCTAATGGCGAACTTTTTTCGATGTAGCCCCGTTCAGTTACGTATTTGCTCCTTTGTTCTTGTGTAGTATCCAGTAGGAGTCATTTCATTTCTTGTCTATTTGGCAGAGGGTAAATATTTACGTTCTCTAGTCTCTCTATTGGATTTGTTATAAGGTCTTGGTTAAGTTTTTCTTTTTTTTCCAAAGGTTATTTCTATATTACAGTTAATGGATAAATTCAGGCAATAGGGGTATAATTTTTGATTTTGTAGTCCTTACCTTGACAGAAAATTTATCCATATTAGAACTCCGATGGGAGGAGTCTTTG
>BGPR01005735.1:0-38685 GCA_013235015.1 Araneus ventricosus
TTATTAACTAAATTCTTAGGGAGGAGTAAGGTAATAATATTAAGATGTTTTTTTTTTTTTTAAATTTATATTTGACTTTCTAAAATCCCATTTTTAATGCTGTTAAAAACTAAGTATATTTTGTCTCTACATTCTAAATATGAACCTAATCTTGAAGCATGTTATACATTTAAATATATTAACTGGTTATGATGAGGAAGAAAAAAGAAACATATGTTTAATTCACAATTGCTAAGATTAAAATTTCATTTAAACTTAGTATTTGATTGTGCTTGCAGATAAAAGTTGATGAAGAAGGAAAGATTGTTGATGCTAAATTCAAGACTTTTGGCTGTGGTGCTGCTATAGCTTCGAGTTCTCTTGCAACTGAATGGGTGAAAGGAAAATATGTAAGTGGATTTGTACTTTTTATTCTTTTTTTTTAAATGGAAGTGATATTGTATAAATTTGTTTCTGTTTCCCCTGTTTCTTTATTTTTGCATTTGTTTAACAGAATGTTTACTAGTTGCAAGAATTGCAAATTTCAATATCAGTCACAAAAGTTTTAAAAAAGGAGAGATCTTTTCAGCCAGAAAAAAAAAAAAGAAAATCCCCTCAGAATTCAAAACATGCGAAAATTTATTTTTGGGTTTAAGAATAAGTGTTCTTAAAACAAGAAAAAAGTGCTAATCTGAAGAGAAACATAAAATATTTTTAGAATACAAAGTTTATCTCATGTTATCATCGAAGAGCATAATTGAAATTCCATAAAAAACTTAGCTATTTCTTGAAATAATAGGTGAAAGTTCTTAAACTGTTTAATAAATTCATAATTCCATATGTTATTCTGTAAAATAGCAAGTTATGTATAGAACAATTGTAAATCGGCTAATGAATGACGATTGAATTGTAAAATAAGAATATAGGTATTTTCAAGGGCAAGTAAAGAACTGTTCCCTTTCAAATTATGCTTAGTGAATATAGATTAGAACTTTGCATATTGTTATGTCTATTTTGCTTGCATTACTCAAAGAATTAATTTTCAAGTTGATAAAACTGTAGTTTATGGTGTAGTCTTGTTTTCCACCATCTTTTCTAGGTGCAACTCTGAGTGTCATCACCTTGCGATGCCTGTGGCATATGAAATGAGTACCAGGCAAATTTTTTAAACTTAAAAAGACATCTTGCTGTTTCTCTAGCAGCGGGAGCATGAACCTAGTTGCTTCTCTTGTTCATTGAAAATGTAAATCATAAAAACAATTAATTTCTCTATTTCTAATCGTTTAGCTCCTGGCGACAAAACTTGGCGATACCATTCTGAGTTGCGACAAGAAAAGAAAAAAAAAAATGGCGGAAAACAAGACCTCGCTGTAAACCACAAATTAACCTTCAAGTCATCTTAATATTTTAAATATTTTTTATTTTAACTTAAGAAACTTAATTGTTTTAATATAGTTGTGATAAATTAACTTAATATAATAAACTTGTTATTTTGCTCTAGTTGGACCATGATTCTTTGAAATAACTAGTTGTACCATAAAATACAAGTGCATTTTCCGCTTTAACTGACCTCATCCATTATTTCAAGAACTAATTTATTTATGAGTTTTTTAGTATTCTTTAGCATCTTGTTGTTTTATGAAATAATGAGTTTTATACTTAAACAGTAATATGTCAGCAAGAAAACTAATCATTAAACTGAATCTGACCTTTTCATGGGAAAAGCTTGTATTTCTAAACTATAAATGTTTCTTGCAATGTTTCAAGTTCCTTCATTTGAATTAATTTGATGAATTGACTGTGCATAACTTCTGAGCTTTTTTAAGGCACACTTTTTTATTGAGAGCAGCAAACTAGGGATATTAGAATAGAAAATGGCTTCATGTTTATTGCCAGACATTTAAAAACTGCATATTTTTCTACTGCATTTGCAATTATCATATTTGGGAGAATTCTTTCTTCTCATGGGCTGACTGACCCTGAATTGTCTGTTTGAATGGTATCGGCCATTGCAAACTAACATTTTGTATTTAGCCAATTTTAAAATATGTGAATTGACTACATTGAGTGTGATAAATGAAACTGATTTTTAAAAATTAAACTTTTCCAATACTATATAAATTAAAATTATACACTTATAAAACCAAATTTTATAGTGTAAAAAAGTGCACTTCCCTTAGTGAATTTTATCAAAACATATATGTGGTGTCTACCTTTGCATTTATTTCAAATTGTTAGGAGTTTCAGGGCTATATTTCTAAATGGCTTTTACTGAAGTATTTCACATCAATATTGTAACACACATAACTCTGTTGTCAAATATTTTATCCACTTGGCAATATTGTAACATTTTGGCAATTTTCCATAAGAAAACCATATAAAGCATGGCATTTAATACAGGTACAAATCCTATTTTAATTGAAGGTTTTTTCAGCATGATGCTTTATATTTTCAAGTATAATTTGACACTTTTGCACTAATTAAACAAACTGTTTATAAAATTCATAACAGAACTAATAATCTCTTGGTTAATAGTCAAGAAATAATTAAGGAATCAGTTCAGAGCTTAAAGATAAAGTAAATTGAATCTCCAATGCAACGAGTGAGTGTGTATCATGTTTGCAGTCTGTTCAGTGGAATATCCATGAAGTACTGTTTGCCAGTCATATAGAAGATGCACTAAATTTGGTTCTATATTAAACTAAATAATTGAAATCTTACTATTTATTTCTGGTTCACCAGTGTCTCTAAACTTAATATCAAAACCAAAATATTTTTTTAAAAAATTTGCAGCATAGATTGCTATTTCTTGAACTTGAAAGACATTCTTTTAAAATTGAACAACTGAATTTTCATGTTAATGATTGAGTGGATTCCATTATCAATGTAATATATTGCAGGTTGATGATGCCGTGAAGATAAAAAATTCTGACATTGCTAAAGAACTCTGCTTGCCACCAGTGAAACTTCATTGTTCAAGTAAGTTTATATTGAAATGATTTCATTTTCCATGCGCATGCTTTAAATTACTGTTTATAAATGACTGTTTCATTAGAAATCCTTATGTCTCTTTTATATAAAGTACATTGCTATAATAGATCAAGGGTTTTCAAACTTTTAAAATTTTGTACATAAATAATAATTAAAAACATATTTGGATTTAAAATCAATGGATCCTAAATGGGGTGTTTATAATTAAAGAATAAACCATTTTAAATATTTTTCAATAGAAAACTTTTACATAATAAAATATAAATATACTATGTATTGTAGTAAATAGTAGGTAATAATACATAATAGCAAATATTAAGATTTATTATTGGTGAGAATTAATGTGAGGGATAAGCCTGTTTCATTATAACCAACTTTGATATGTGTAGGTCTATCTTCATTAACTTAAACAGTTAGTTTCAGGTTGCATTCACATTCTATATTTATTTTTAATTAATAATCGCATAGCTGAAAATTCTAGTTTTGCAAAGATATGATGTATCCAAAGGTGGTAAAAATTTTATTGCATTGTTGGATATATATTCATTTCTTTTAATAAAAAATTGCACAAGTTAACCCAGTTTTTTTTTTTTTTTTTTTTTTTTTGTCATTTATTTGTACCACACAAGATACTTATTTCTACTATACCAAGATATCAATGAAATGCATTAAGTTTGTACAGAAGATGGCAGTCTTAAATTCTTGAATTTTTTCTATAAAATCTGTTGAAAGTATTACCGAAATTCTAGGAAGATTAACATAATAGTTAGTGTCACTGGGCTTAATTGATATATTCTCTTTTCGTGAATGTGTTTTCATTACATTTCATTTTGTTCATATTTAAGTAATAAGCCATTGACAGAATCCAGATACAACAGAATTGTTTTTGCAAAATTTGCACTACAGAACTTTCTGGAGAAACAAGATTGTAATATGAGATTATATGGCTGCATTTATTATTTTTCTTTATTTTATGCACTTTTTTCTTTTCTTGTGCCCATTTGTTCTTTCTCTTCTTTTAAACTGCTATTATTGCTGAGAAGTACTTACTCTAAATGTAATTTAAATGGTTTCTTGTGATAAAACATTATCAGTTAGTATTTTATTGCAATCAGAGCTTGCAAGTTGTCTGATATAGATATATAATAGAACTAATTCTTATTCAGAGCAGTTATACATTTAAGAATTGCATTGCCTCGTGATTAAAAAAAAGTATATTTAAGCTGTTCTCTACACTGTTAAATAAAATTAGTATTTTCTAGTTTGCTTTACTAAAATGTTTAATGTATTTGCCCCCCACAGTGCTTGCTGAAGATGCTATTAAAGCTGCTTTGAAGGACTACAAGATAAAACAGTCCGACAAGAGTTCCTAAACAATGATTGTTATTTCAGTTGAAAGTGTAGGCTATAATTGAGCTTGTAAATTTTTGTATTATAGTTCAATTGTTTATATTTTTAATTTTCATCTGTGTAAGGTGGTGGTTTATGGTAAATAAAAAAACTATCCAGTGATGGTTTGTTCTTATTACATTTATTGGTTTATTTTATAACACTGTTCATTGAGTTGGCTGTATTAGATATTTTTTGTTTTCTCCTATATCTTGTAATCATTAAGTGAATCGTATTATTTTCCTTTTAATACTTTCACTTAACCAGTTTATCAATTCTTGTTTTAAAAATTTGTTTTATGTAGCTTTACTGAAGAAATTGGTGAATGCAATACATTTGAAATGGATATTTATCCAATTCGTACAAAAACTCAATTTCACCGATGAACAACAACAAAAAAAAAAAAAAAAAAAATCATGAAGGTTAAAATAAGGTTACTTTTTGGAGTTAAACTTGGTTACCATCTAGTGAGTTTAAAATAGTGTTTATCCTTGAATTACATATCTGATGTCTTCTAATAATGCTTCCTGAAGATTTAATTTTAAAATTGTGAATTTCTCTTAATCACATTAATCAGTACTTTTTTTCTGCATGGACCCCAGGGCAGTTGGAGAAATTTTGTTTGTGTGCTACTTTTTTTTGCATTTTAGCAACATTAATCTTCAAGTACTAATTTAAATAATGTTTAAATATTCATTCTATAATTTTCCTTCCATCACACAAAATCAAAACTTAGTGAGAAGCTCTGTGTTAGAAGAATGTGACAGTTTAAGGTTAAAAATAAACGCATTATCCTTACGTATTTTAACTAACTGTTCAGTCTATAAGATTCATACTGATGTAAGATCAATTTAGATTGTCTGGCATCTTCACTATTTTCGATTTCTCTCATTAGCACTCAATCTATCAGTTACATTACTTTATGCAGTAAGACAATGGTGTAGTGCTATCTGCAAGGTGATTAGAGTTCCAACATATTAGTGCCGTGAGGGGACAGAAATCCTAATGGCCTTCCATAATATATAAGCCTAAAGCATAGGGAAAAATGTACTGGTCAAGTAGCTATACTGCCTATCAGGAAAAGGATAATGTGTCTTTCAAATCTGGTGGTCAAATATGTGTTAAGTATTTGTATTATAAAATTGATGTATTTGCAACTCACTTTTTTATATGAAATCAATTTTGGTGACGAGGGTGAAATTATAAATAATGATAAATACAGATTATAAAAATAAATTTATTTTGAACATTGACAGTACAAAGCGAAAAACATTACCACTTATTGTACATATTTTATTTTTGCATTGATAAAAAATGAGCTTTCACAAGCAAGATATGGCATTATACTTCCTTCAAGAATCCATTTCATTCATGAATATATGCAAATTTTCGCATTCACCACCAGAAGAATTTCTTAAACCATTTGAAGATATCCGATTTACATAAATCCATTTATCAAAAGTTGCTTTATCCAAAATGTAAGGTATGATAATGACTGTAAATATGCACAGAAGGCTAAGAAAATATTGGTCGATGAAAAGCTGAAGAAACTAATAATTTTGCAGCAAAATTCTGATGAGCAAGAAAATAATGGAAATTGCTAAGTGAAGCAACTTGTAAATGTTTGATCCATGACTGGCATAACTTTCCACATGCTCCCTACAACTTGTAAGTTTATTTCATATAGTTATGAGATGCTTGCACAACCTAGCACCTTGTAATCAGGTCCATCTCATTAAATCTTCAAAAAGTTTTTTGTGCAAGAAAGTATAAGTGAGAGTAGGGGAACCTGCAGCTTTAAGGCTGTATGTGACCTTTTTGAGTTTCTTATGCGGCCTTACCATTTATTTACAATCTGCATTGAAATAATATACTTATCTGTAATATAATAATTACAAAACAATAACCTTTAAGATCCTGCTCTTGCTGTCTTTTACCTGCTGCCGAAATTAAAGGAGGCCTTTCAACGAAAAAAGGCTCCCCACCCTTGGTATAGACATTTTATGCTTTTGTGTAGATTTACAAAACAGAATATAAAGTTATTTTGATTTAGACATGCATATTTCTTCTTTCTTTCCTTTTCTCTTTTTGGAATATTTTCAAATTTCGATTGGACTGAACTAGATTTTTAAATTTGTTATTCAAGTAAAAACAGATTTATTAATTGGAAAAACAAATAAAAATTTTAGATGCCTTATAAAGATCGGTGGTTTGTTTTCTGAATTATAGTTTCAGATAGAATGGAAAATACTTTAAACCATACCATAAATTTACTCGTGAATAAGCAAGATGATGTCAACAGCACACATGGATTGCATACAGTATACACAAAGAAGCAAGACCAACCAGTGTAACATACTACTGTTTGCAAGGCTAAAAATTAAACTCCATAGAGTATGAGATGATGATCGCATAATTTTTCATGATGAATATATACAAAACAGAATGATTGTTATTTATTTTCAGTTCATTTAACCAAAAATCGTAAATTAATTTTTGACATGGAAATAAGATCCACATACCAAAACTTATCTTTTTTGGGGTGAATAACAGATAAAAACTGATTTATTTATTTTTTCCTATAATTGCAATCACCCTGGTCAACTTTATTCTTCTGCCATTATTATGCAAGTATTAAAAAGAATGCTCAATAAATCCTAAAAAACATCTGACAAGTTAAAATTCCTTTCAACATCAAAAAAAGAGAGACAAGCTGTATTTATTTCATTTGACAATGGGTGGATGACTTTCTCCCAGATGAATAAAATTTCTTAAATTATCAATGAAATGGAAAAAATTTTATCTTTCAAGCAGCAAAAAAGTTTGCCACCTGAAAGCAACATTTCTTGAAACACTTGGAAAATTGTTAGAATTTTTCAAGTCAATTTTTATACTTTTAGTATTTCAGACTCAAATTTTCATTCCTTCCCCACACACTTATAACAATATTTTCAACATTGGTACATTCTAATGAACTTTGGAATTTAAACTAATTAGTAGTCATATACATTTTGTGGTACTTAAATATGTTTTACTTACTTTTCAGGGTGACATTTTATTTTTTGTATTGAGATTTTTTTTAAAAATATATATTTTTACTAATAATTTTTTGATTTTTTTTTCTTTGTTCTTCAAGTCTTCATTGTTTTTCTTCCTATTGTATGGTTCTCCTGAGGGGGAGAAGGCTGCATTGGCCTAGCGGTAAGGTCTCGGCTTAAGAGCTGGAGCCTCTATGCTTGAAAGCCGATTCCACTAAATAAATGCTGTATTTGTGGGCCTGCCCTATTGATCATTGGAGACTTTAAACCCTCTGGGTGAGTCGGTTGGCATGGATTATGAATGTATGTGTGTTTGTGGGCCTGGTGCACATGAAATATAATATGGTCAAATGTCTTCTTACTGATGTGGCGCGGAAGTTTAGAGAGGAAGGTGCCAGCCAGGTGTTGTCCTGGTAATCTCCTTAAAAATTGAGGCCCATTCCAAACTAGCTCTCATGTTGCTTTGAAATTTTGCCTTTCATATGTAACTAAACTAAATCTGACAGGAAGATAAGTTATTTTAAATTATAATAAATAAGCATGTTGTTTATTTTTCAATTCCAATAAACAGTTATCTGATATTTCTAGAAAAATATATTTGTGAATAGAATGTTTGTGCTATTATTTATTTAACTGAAGTTTAATGCATAAATATGCATTAAATATATTAGTAATAAATATATAAATAAAAATATATAAGTGATAAAAGGCAATAACCCTTTTAAAATATAGATCTCATTTGTTAAGTCTCATTCTATCTTCTCTTATTAATGAAGAGTTAAAATCTTGAAATAACCATTACTCTTTATAAATGCCTTAATCATTTTGTTCTGAGCAGAAGCAGTTAATTTGGGGTGGGTGTTGACCTGCATTATTTTTATCTTGAAGTTCATCTTGTATATTCTTCCAAAATCTTCCAAGATTAATTCATAATGTACATATCTTGGTGTTTATATAATAGATGCAGTATTTTTCATTCTTGGGATTTCAGAATTTAAAATATCTTTCTGGTATAATACCAATCGTTGCTCCTAATGTTAAGTTTGGAATTGCATAAACCACATAGAATTTTGGACTCCAAGCATCAAATTTCTGAAATAAACAAATAAATGATATTTTATTATATTGCAAATATAATTTAAAGTTTAATATTTTTGCCACATAAAAATCAATAATTTGGACAATAGTTTTATTTCAAATGGTTATTATCAAAATTCTTTCATAGTTAAATTCAGTAAGAGAGTGCATGAAATCTTATCTATAATAGATGAGAAAAATCTTTTTCAAATGCACAAGGAATGATTTTAATTTATAATGCATTAATAGTAATAATTCATTCATTTTAATCATGCTTTAAGTAAATCGATTAGGATCCTTCTATACATACTGTATGTTTTCGCTGTCTGTTCGCCAAGTTGTCTAGTTGACGGCGGTTGCTATAGAAACAGGTTATCGTAGGAGGAATCCATTTCGAGTAGGTAGACGTTCACTCAAGTTTGTTACATTGGCGTACTTAGCTTCAAATGGGAAGGAAGGTGCAACTGCGAGAAAACAAATGTTCAACTGCCTCTGCAAACTGGCGCCAATAAATAAATAAAAAAAAAATGACTTCCGTCGGATTCCTCTTATTCGAAATGGATTTTCCCACACATAACCAGTTGCTATAGCGACCGCCGTCAACTAGACAACTTGGCGAACAGAGCTCTCGTAGCGGACAGACAGTAGATTTCACTTCAGTTAAACTTTTTCCTTTAAATTTCAGAATAAATAGCATTCATTGTTCTTCTTTGTTTGGAGTATTTCTGTATGACATTTATCAAACAATATTTATCAGAATGTTCCCTATACTACGATTTTGTTTTGACGTCCGTAATTTTGATAAAAAATAATCGGTTTTTTCGGTACACTTAATGAAAAACAAAGTTTTTAGAAACACGCTTTTATTATTTTTAATTTTTTAAATATATTCCATAATTCATTATTATAAATATTATGGAATCTTTTTTTCTGCCTGTATTTCTTAAAAAAAACTTTTTATCTGAAAAAAAAAGACCCTAGCAAAAGATAATGAAACTTCTATCAAAATATTTTAATGAACATGTAAAAGATAGACTATATTAGAAGATTTATAAAGACCGAATGATTAAACCTTTGCGGCGCTGATGGCACATCTAATTTCACTCGCTTCTCAACTGGTAAATTCAACTATAAATGGAAATAATAGGTTTAGGATAGTTTCGGAAAAGGAATCATTAGAGATAAAATTTGGGAAAATTCCTTAACTCGGAGATAAGAAATTTTTTCAGTTCTGGACGTTTACAATTTTAGCAAATTAACTCGAAAATTTTCCTCCAATATTCTTGAAGTTTTAATTTACAATTTTCTGTAAGATTCAACAATATTTTTTGAGTGTATCAAGGTGTGTGTATCTAAGGGGGTTCTCATATGAGGGGTCACTCCGAAGGGGGACGACCCCCCCTTGGAATAAAGTAAGTTAAAAAAAAAAAGAAAAAATATATAGATTCAGGATCGGATTTAACCTTTGAACAGCTCCATGCAAAAGTAAAAAATTGCGCCCTTATGGAACTACAATGTAAGAATTCTGAAAAAAAAAAGGTATATGGTCATTTTTACAATTTTTAGCGGACGTTCAAAAAACAACAGTGCAACTCGGTAATCGACACAAATACTTATATTTTTCTCTTAAAATACTTCAATTAAAAAAAGTTAACAGGAGTATAAATTCAGACGAATTTTTTTTACCAACTTTTAGTTCGGAGAAAGTTTTGTGGTCATTAGTACATAAAATTAGATTTAATCTTTCTTAGAAAATTTTCTAATTAATTCAGAAACTCCGTTACGATTTTTTTTTCTCATTTTATTTTGACAATTTTGCGCCCCTCGATTTTTTTATTCCATGCAGGGGCGCGGACTAACGGAGTGTTCGTCCGGCCCTGGTAGATTCTATGTCTAGACAATAAACTAAACCAATAGATTAGTTTCGTTTTAATTTATTGAGCCAATACAAGAACCTCTTACCTGCAGGTCAGTTAAAGATGCAACTAATGCTCCACAACAAATAGCAAATCCAGAGATGAAAGTGTTCCACTTTGAACTCGCAGATGTTAAAGGTTGAAAAAGAGTTCTCATTAAAACTATCGTGAAGCTGGTAGAAGCGAAAAACATCGTGACGACAAATGCACCAGTTGAAATGTGAAAATAGTCTAAAGAGAAAAATAATTCAAATATATCACAGATTGCAAAATTTATTTTATAGCATTTTTTGCGTGTGAAGGATATGCAGTGGAATTTGGCTAAATTGGACGTCTATAATTCGAATTTTTCCTCTTGTCCCTTGAATTTCCTATTGATGTAATGTTAAATATCATCTATAATTCACATTTATTTTGGTTAATTCCAAGTAAAATATTTAAAAGTTGTAACAAATTGTTTTTATTTCTGATTTGTTTGTGTTAGTTAAATTTGTCCGTATCCAGTGAACAGTAAAACTGCAATTAACGGTCACCGTCCGGACTAGGACTGTGAGGGATAATAGAAATCTCTTAATATCAGGGGGGGGGAGGCAGGGACCCCTATCGGGGATGTTGTGTCCCCCCCCCCCCTATCGGGGAAAATTTTTGTACAGGGTTTTCAACTAGTTGATAAATAAAGATCTGGCGAAAATTTGAGACCAATTTCATTGTACTCGTCCTCCTGTACAGCAGGTTGTGTCCACTGTCGGGCAGATCGTGCCCCCATCGGGCAAACTCTAACGCCACTCCTGCTTAATACACATGTACAGTAATGTGATTTCACTGCTAGCTTGGGAGGAAAATGAAAATACGATACTTTAAAAAATAATAATACATACATATTGTATTTAATTTTACAAAACGATCAATATAAACCTCAATATAAGAGAAGTAGTGTATTGTGATACTATAATAAACCTATGTTTTTAGACAATGACGGATAATAGAAACTGACGGTTAATCGAAGTTTTATTGTATTTGCTTTATTTTATGTGACAAGGTACTCATTAAAAAAACAATATAAATTTCTCACTTAAAAAAAAAAGCTTTTAACGCATAAGACGTGAAGTGTACTATTTATTTTGAAGTTCCATTGTACAGTTGTATTCAGAAAGCTGTATACTGTTTATTTATTAGAATTACTTATCTATTTATTAAAATTAAAAATTCTAATTATTATCACTTCATTTATTAAATGCAACTATAAAAAAAAACTCCGTAAAACTATCAGAAAAAGCAAAGAACACTAATAGTGCATAGCATCCAGAGTGCGCAAAATGGAGCTTCATCCGAAATACAAATGAAAACAGAAAAAAATCCCTGCTTGCAGTTGACCTTTGAAGAAGACTGCAAGCCGGATACTTTTTTAATACCTTTTCACATTTTCCCCTTTTCCAATAGGATTAAAGGTTCGTTTTCGTTGTTTTCCTTTTCCTTCGTTGTTTTTCTTTTAAAATTTCATTTATTAAAAAAGTCACTTACTGTTTATTTATGTAAGCTCTTGAATAGTAAAAATAAATCTTTATTGCTGGTTTTAGTTAAAATATTGTCGTGTTTTTTGCTATACTCAATTTTAGACTATGTTTTTCTTAAGCCGGTCATTCACGACCGCTCTAGGCTGCAAAAATGGCGTGATAACATTCCCGGCAGTCCTAATGGAGTGATAGACGGATGGATATTTAACCTTAAGCGAGACATTCACGAGTAAACCAATTCAATTTTTTGGAACATATTGTGACAAAATGTTTCGTCTATGAAAACCCGATGAAAATTGACGTAGGAAAGGTTGGAATTCCATTCAGCCCGTTTGGCCATAAAAATGAAATACGATTCTTCGAGGAGGGCGATAAATCACGGGTGTGTGTGGATGGGAGCGTTGAGGAGAGGAAATGTGCGTGGGAGTTGCGGTTAGACTGGAGAAATCAGGGTGGGAAGGGGAGGGTGCTCCCCCGTGTGGGAGATAGGGAATCGAAGTGGCCGATAGCGCATTTTGGAGCCTCAGTGAATGATCCACCTAAATAGATAAACTTGAAACGGTGGAAAACAAACCGGTCTTTGGGAAAAATGGGATGGATTGGACTACTCGTGAATGCCCAGCTTTAAGCCGGCCATTCACTTCACAGACAAACTGTTTATTTTGGAACGCGAAAAGGAAAAAGCGAAAAGGAAAAATCTATGGAAATGAGCCAAACGGCTTGCCATGGTTGGAATTCCATCTGGACTGAAATCGGAACAAAAAAATCAGAGGGACCCTGAAAGAGGCTAGCGAAAAGAACAATGCCTTGCGTAGATTGAAGCCTCGCTTCGAGGGTAGCATAAATTAAAATCTTTTGACTGGGGAAAATCGAAGAGCGATTGACAAGCAGCTGTAGAGAGGCAAAGAAGATCGCTCCTCCCTACCTTCATGCAGAGTTAGCATCCTTTTAAATACAAGTGAATGGCGTGTCTGTACTTTTCAATTAAAATGGGTGGAGAAAACATGGGCTTAGGACAAATGGCATGGCTATACTTCAAGTGAATTGTTGGCTTTACACTATACACAACGCGAATTCTGACCTACTTTTCACATTGACGATCGATTTTGGAGTAGAGCGGTCCTGAATGACCACCCTTAATTCGAATTGTTGGATAAATCGAATTTTTATTGTGATCCCATCAATTTCGAATGAGTCAAGTTCCACAGTATGGCCTTTTTCTAAAGCTATTTCGGAGTAAGCATGCGTTTCTTCACCAAGCGCATTAAGAGATTTCGTACAGATTTTATTTTTCGGAGCTGCAGCAAGAAACAGCTCGAGCACTCTTTCAATTTGGGCGGATGTTTCGTGGAAGAGCAATAGGTTATAGGGTGCAATTAACATCTGGATTTTGTCTGTAATTGCATAAGATAATCGAAATCACAGTAAGGAAAAGGCAGGAAATGTTATGTAAAATTATTTAAAAATAAGAATAAATATTTTTTAAAGAACGCTTATAACAGTGTACTAAAATTCACAAAATATTTATTTTTTTATGAAAAATCTGGAGGCCAAAGCAAAAATCGTAAAAGCGCAAGGCATTGAAATAAATACTTTATGTAAATTGGAATTATAATTTTCATAATATAATTTAATTTTTGATAAGTATTTAAGAATATTCTTTCTTTTGATATTCATTATTGCTTAATTTTCTGATCGCATTGTTTTCAATATGTCAAACTTTTACGATTTTTGCTTTGATCTGCAGAATTTTGATGAAAAAAATTTCTAATTTATTTAGTACTGTTATAAAAAATGTGCCTTTTAAAAATTTTAATTTTTTATTATCTTTTACTTTTTGATCTTTAATACAACATAGGGCCATATCAGAGAGTAAATTTCCCTTTTTTTTATTTTGATTATACAATGAAGAAGTGCATATGTGCCTTATTTTTCAACATAAACGCCTTGTTTGCTGAGGCATTTATCGTGCCGGTAAATCCTAAGCCTTAGCAGTGAAAACATCCGTTCTGAAGATGAAGACGATGACATTTTTAAAATATTATATTATCATCGGGTAAAGAACTTAAAAGATTTCAGAACTCTAGCACATCAGGAAGTGAGTGAAAAATTAATTAAAAAATTCTATCTTTAGAAACATGAAACAAGTCAACTCTAGTAACTGCGTGTGAAAAAAAGAAATAACTGTAAGAGGTTACGGTAGCTCTTTAGCGCCAATACAATGTCGCTACTGATTAGAAAGTTAACATAAATTTTGCATTTTCTTTAACAGTTGAATAGGATAAAAATACTATGGATTTTTCTAACATTATTATTGTAACCATAAAGATACATTCCACCCTGACTAAGCATCGGGGTACTGAATGACCGGATCGCCGCTACAATATCAAGGATACTTAAATCTGTAATAAAATGGCCATCAACGGCTCATGCACGAACCACTCCCGTAGGAGGTACGTCCCATTAACGGAAATGTCGTTTCGTCAAGAGTACACCACCATTATTGTACCCTTGAGGGAAGTGAGAACTCGCTTACTTATCCGGCGATTTCTCACCCCGATAGTTGAGGAGCCCCCCGAGGGATACATGAATATTGTGAAGTACAGTGGAACGTCAGGAATCCAAAATTTAGGATAATCCGAATCTCTTTTTCATTTTCTGAATTTTTTTAAATGAATAAAATAACAATTAGGAATCAGGAACAAACACTATTAGCACAGGATATTTCACGATATCTCCACGATGTTGCTACGATATTCTGAATGCCGCACAGCATCGTAAAAGATATCGTATGAATATGGTAGTATTGTGCTAATAGGGAACCTTATGAATAAAATAACAATTAGGAATCAGGAACAAAGCTAATGTTTATTCCTAACTTAAAAGAAACGTCTAAATTGGTATTTAAGAATGAATACGGCACCTTAATGAGTAGGAACAAAATATCTTATCTTCTTTTGAAGTAAGGAACTCAACTTGCTCGGCGATGCGAATCGCAATTGATTCTTTCCGTACTCTTTTCACAGAATACACAAAGTCAATACTCCACTGCATTTGTTATATCAAGAGTATTTTACCGGATAATCCGAATTTCCCGAATTCCGAACAGAGGTCAGCCCCAATTAGTTCGAAATAACGAGGTTCTACTGTATTCGATACATACCAATGTGGCTTGTCTTTGCGTATAAGACGAGCAGGAAAACAGACGCCATGACAGTTGACACAGACCACAGAGTCTTGTTCGAGAGAAGGCACACAAAGAAGAGGCACAGGATCGCGGCAGCTATCTCCGTAGTTCCCGCCAGAGCAAAAAATCCACCTCTGTCTCTCTTTATCCAGTCTGACAGTCCTATGCAGGTGAAGTACAAGAAAGCGGCAGAGAATCTGTGGGGTAGAAAATTCACTCCCTTTTGAATTGTTATTGTTAAATATCATAATTAATACGGAAAGTGGAAAATGCATAGTAGTTTTCTTTAGGTGTTGAAAAAAACATCGATATTGTTACGAAAATCGTCCTGTGTGTGTACAGTGAAAAGAGTCCAACAAGCAGGTTAACGGAGAATGACACTTTATTCTCAAATATTCTGGAAAAAACGGAGCGCAGGTAACAGTAAAAACGGCACTTTCAATACCGCTCGGCGTTTAACAGTTTACCAGCTCGCACTGCGGACAACACACCAAAGAGAAATTCCAAAGGCGTTCGCACTTCAAAGACGATCCCAGTCGATCAACACACGCTCAAAGACTATTAAACACAACGCGTTGCCGTGATCCGATAACGGCGCTATTTATAGTCTCCCCAACAGACCATGACGTCACATTGAATCATCTGGAGAAATCCGAATCTCGGCGCCTAATAGAGATATTGAGAAAATTCTAGTATTTTTGAGATCCTACATTTTGTCGACAAGGTCGGGGTCAGTGGCTCCATTCCCCCGGAAATTCCCATACATACCTATGTAGAACTCTCTACCCAACCATAAGACTAACATTGCTGGGAAGCGACGCAAGCAGTTCCAATTCGGTTGCTGTTATGGCATCAGACACGGGGATGGGGAGGTGTTCTGTAAGCAGTTCCATGTTCGTAACAACATTTTCTATCGATCGATTGATTTTCAATCACTAACAAATAGCAGTGATGCAGGAGGCCAGATGGGGCGGTTTTTCTTAGTATGCGGTGTTCTGTGCAAAATACCTTTGACAACGACCCACACCAACTGCATTGAAGATAAGTAAACCAATTTACAGGTAAATGTGTGGATTGTGTCAGCGCGGCCAGTCGGGGGGCGGACGCCACCTCACTTAAAATTTAACTTTTACATCTCTGTCCTAATTCGCTGAGAGAAAGCATCCAAAACTTATCATTTTGTAGCTAAACTTTTAAATTTTGCTGTCTTTCCTCTATGTGCCCCGGTGCTTTTTTAACCCGGTGCCCCCTGCTAATTTTTTGCCTCCACTCACTTATATCTCCAAATCATCGCTACTGGATTGTGTTGCTGGAGGACACGTTTTCCCAATGATTTAGAGCTTGGTGCATGTCTATAAGTAGAGTAAGAACTATCGGTTGAGGACTGATGTCGCCAGTGAGTGCGGACATCGCTGGAGAGAGTGAAGATCGTGTTGCTTAAGTTGTAGTATTAAGGTTAAATTTCTGTTAGTATTATGGGAAATTTCCTCTCTCTCTGGTTTAGAGGCACTATCAAGTTTTCGGAAGTTACTTCCTCTATAAGGATTTTACGCCCTGAAGAATGAGATGAGGCTATATGACAAAAATCTAAAGCAGACGAATTTTAAAGGGATCAAAAAATGGTATGCGGGTACTCAAATAGTTTGCACAATATTTGCGTGACAATCCCGGAATTTTAGATACCTCTTTGTTCAGATATGAAGCATGTTTTTTCACTTTACAGGATACCATAAATGTACAATATTCCAGTATTTGGGGACCTGATAATCCACATGAAATAATTATCAAAGATCATTGAGACGATCTTATTCACCACTACGGTGGACAGCACTATATTCGAGTGGCGTAGACACGGGGGGGGGGGGAATAAATGCTCCGCGCGCCAATCTGAAGGTACTTCAACGCCAATCACATGCCCACAAGCAATGTAAATTAGTCTCCACGGTCGGGCTATCAAATATGAAAAGTAGGCAATTACCTAGGGTTCCCACAACTTTGTGGGGACGGGGGACATCGGCAAGAGATTTTATTTATTTTTTGTGGTATTTTCAGGGTAATTTAATTTTTTGCTTTCACTTGACTGCAACCTCTTGTGACTGGTAAAAAAAGTGTATTTGGTTCAAATCTTTGGTTGGTGTCTGATTTAATTGATGAAGCATCACAAACACTATCAATACAATCATAATATCAAACACATCAATTCATCATGGATGTGCTAAATGGCAAACAGTCCACTATTAAACCTGCTAATCAAAAGTGTGCTGGCATGTTGAGCAATCGTTCAAGTTATTATAATGATTATTAACAGTGTATTTCAGAGCCGGATTATCAAATAAGCAAGCCCTGCGATTATTTTTAAAGTATTTTCAGAGTAATCTCATTTTGTGTTGTCATTTGATTTGCAAGGGACATGCATTCAAACTAAAATCAAGTAACGTTTAAATTTCAGAATATTACTCTCTGGAATTTTTTCATGTTTTCAAATTCGCTTACTGATCAATGTGGTCGCTTTTCTTGTAGTCGGCTGACAGACATAAGTCAACAGCTTTGGTAAATTTCATATGAGAATATTTATACTGTATTAAATAAAGTTTCGTAATTTTTTTTACCATTTATTAAAATTTACTTTTAAATTTAAAAAAAATTATACACACATTGAAAGCGCATGCAATGAAATGGTATGCTAATTCGGTTTATCAAAATATTTGGGATTTAAAAACTACTGTATTAAAATCAATAAAAACTAAACTCTACTACTATTAAAATTAATAAAAAATACCCGGTATTGGAAGTTGGGGAAGGGGGGAGGGCGAAATTAACATCGCCTAAAGGCTTAATCCTGCCCTCTGTTTGTGCAAAAGAATGGATGGGATTAGGAAAGGCACTTTTAATCTTAAAAGATGCTGTGAAGACTCAATGCTACTGCAATTGTTCCATTGCGTATTATTTCTTATGATCAGGGAGAGAGAAAAACAGTACTTTGCCTGGAAGCTATTTATACTTGTAAAGCCACTTCCATATTCTGGCGAAATTTTTTATGAATTTCCACAGTGCGAAATTTCGGGATTACTGTAAAATAATTTTGCAACCTGACTAACCATCTACAGATCATTTGACTCAGAAAGTGTCACGGACAATTTAAACCAGCAATGCTCATCGATTTCGGAATAATAGGCAAATTCATTGAGCCATGAATCACCTTGTAAAAGGTTTAGGTCTGGAGGTCATTTCATGCACTAATTATCTTCATCAACCAATGTCAACTGTTCCAAGCCGGAGAATACCGTCTTCTCTTCAGGTAAAATTCTGGTACAATCCGCAGCTTTATAGATCGGACAGTAGCTAGAACTCGGTGAATTATTATCGTATCTTCACAAAACTGGTGTCAATGGAAATGCCTCGAAGAGACGGGTTTATTCGGAATATTCTCCTCGAGACATTTCCATCGACACCAGTTTTGTGAAGATCCGATAACAACTCATCGAGTTCCAGCGATTGTCCGATATATAAAGTTGATGTACCATTTTTTACCGTTTTGTACCATTATTTCCTAGGAAGACCAGTGTAAGTGTTGAGTGAATAAAGCAATTAATTATGATAAACCTTTCAATAAAAATGTGAATTTGAAATGATGACACACATATACATGGTGTCCCAAATGGTCGTTTACAAACTTGAACCTAGGTCAGACGCACAGAAACTAGGCAATTCTACAGTAGGACATTGGGTCGCAAACACAAAGGTTCACCTCCTCAGTTCACAGGCGCTTTTATCAGTGAATTAAGTAAAAGACAAAAAGTACAACACATATATAATGGAATATCAATTCACAGTAGCATGAATAGCATTTCAAGTCGTATGCAGCATGACAGATACAATGGCAAGTAGGAAGTAGTATCAACAACAAACCTTTGGAATATTAACCACAAGCTCAAAGGACTTACCGTCTGAAGCTATACACGCTTCGCAAGTTGTTTCACATGCGCCTGTATTGTGCTATTGCAAATTTGAATTCCATTAAATCTGCATTGTACACTCTATCTCGTATATCATTTTCTTTTACTTACTTCACTGGCAAAGATGCCCCTGTAGCAGTCCTTTTGCGTTTGCGAGCCCATATTCTATTGTAAAAGTGACTTGTTTCTTTATGCCTAACTTAAAAGTTTGTAAACGTTCTTTTGGGACACCCTGCATTATGAAACTTCCATCCAAATGATCCATCCTGTCGGATATTTTAATGATGCTAACAAATATTCTGTCCTTTGTTTTCAAGATTATGAAATATACACATAAAAAGTATTGTAACCGTCAAAAAATGGTATCTCATGGTTTTGAGAAATATCACAGGGAAGTCTCAAACGTCACTCTCTGAGTTAAAAATAAAAACAATTTTAGAATTATATTTATCTCTCTGTCTGTCCATGAGTATGTGAACATGATAACTTAAAAAAGCAACGATGAATTTTAGCATCGGGTACCTCGATTGTACATCTGTACCAAATTCTGGTGGTATATGTACAAAATACGTACTTTTGCTACCATATATTCGGTTTTCTACACTATATTATGAAACTATACAAAGTATAACACAAATGTACCGAAAGCCACTTGAAATTATTGGCACGAAAATCACCTGCCATTTTCACAAATAAAATTTGCATCACAGCTCTATTTTTACTTTCGCCGCACCTGTGTGTTTCCTTCTTTAAGTTGATAGGCAAAAATAATCAGCTGCTAAATAGTATACGATTCAAATCAAATAGTATACGATTGGATAACTCATTCGGTAACATAATATAACAATTCTTAAATAAAAATGTTGAACACGTTATCAGTGGTTTTCAATATAATAAAATATTTAGAATAAATTAAAGGAAAAAACTGGGATGTGTGGAGAAAAACATGTCCTTGTCGCATCCACATATTTTGTCTTTGTGGGTACTAGGAGTTGCAGACGCATTTACCCAAGAATACAATCACAAATAGAATCAGTTATTTAGTTATAAAATAAAATATTATCAGAGAATTACTTGATACTACTATTATCAAAATTGAATACAATTCCATAATTCAAACGGTTCACATAACCCCTCATAACGATAATCATTTTGTTGCGCAGTTATAGAAACGCAATAGGAGGGATTGCCGAATATACTTGGTCTATAGATAATCAAAATTCAAATAACTTTCGCTATTATGTCTACACAAATTAACCAGTTAATAGCGTGAATCCCAATTCCATGATTACTTTTAAGCTGTACAATCGTTATTTTGAGGCAAGCTCATGATTTCACTATCCAAACTTTTAATGAATAATTCTTTTCTGTCTCGTATAATTCATGAACTAAGGCTTTAAACGTCTCTTACAGTAGGGAATCCAGGATTTGGGTCTGGAGGGGGGGGGGGGCGAGGAATAAAAAGTTTTGTATCGTCGTGAAGAATGTCAAATCTTATGGCTCATGTGAACCAAAACACTTTAACTTTACAGGCTTTACGCACCTGACAATAAGAATCATGAAGAACACTACAATACTTTCGATAATTTAACAAAAAACACGATGAAATAACTAGCAAAAAACATGTTTTTGACCGTGTCAACGCTGCGAATACGAGTAGAATCATACAAAAGTGGGAAAACTTTCGAGCCTGTCAAAAACCAGGAAGAAATGTTTTAACTTTTTTTAAAGGGAGATTAAGAAAAAACACCTATAGTGATTTTAAATAAAATAAAATAATTCTGGTCTAGCTCTAAGCGGGGGGGGGGGGGGGCTAGACGATACATAACTCCCTAGGATTACTCCACTGATCTCTTATTATATTTTGTATATTTCATTCAAAAATTTGAGCTGAAAAAGTTTTTCTTCGTCTTTGTTTTAGTATACATCTTACAATAGAAATAATAAGAAAAATATATAAATAAAAATAACATAAAAATATATGTATAAATATTATAGCACGATTGTCTCACAAAATTAAAAAGCAGCTTATCATTACTAGTAGTCCTCATAAATTGGAAGAGAAACAAATCAAAGTAAAAAAAATAATAATAAAAGGACACTAAAACCATCAAATGCTGATTAAAAAAAGAACAAAAACTATGGTTATATAGTTTTATATCATTTGTGAGGAAACGAAGAGGAAGAGGCACAGTGCATGAAATGCCATACTTGAGTTCAAGCACTGTGAGCTGGTGAGAATTGGAAAATAAACTATGATTATTATGCTTTAACTGTGCTTAAAGAATTTGGTGATCCAATTTGGGCAATCGGTTTCCTTCATTGGACCTATTACACATTTTTTTAAAGCTATTTTTTCTTACTAAAATGTGTATTTCATAAAAAAATAATTGAATTGTTTGAAGATACATAAAATACAAAAAATTCTATTACTTGTTTTTCATTAAAATTACTTTTCTATCACTCTACATTAAAAAATGTCCAGGTAGTCCGAATTCTCTCCTACATTGTCCTTCTCTGCAAAGGCTAATATTTTTGTTTTGTTTAGTCGGTGGAGAGTTATTAAAATTTCCACTTCGATTCTTCATATTCTTGATGTTCTTATGAACGTGAAAGTAGTTTGGGAGTGATTAGAAGATTGGGAATTTGAAATCGTTTCGTAATGCGCATGCGCAGAATGCATTTCTGGGTGTTCTTTCCTCATGAAGAGTCCCTGTTATTCGCAAATATCCAGCCAGACCTACCCCGGTCAAAAAGTAATTGAAATTAATCCGATAACACTGAAAGACACAAATGTATGCACTTATTACAAACATCTGTAAAATTTCAAAGCATTGCATTGCGTGTTGATGTGAATTGGAAAATGACAATAAGACTTACCCGACTAGAGAAAGAAGTGCAAGTTCAAAAGCTCTTTTCATATTAGCTGTTTTCCGAACTTCTTTTATCTCTTCCTGGAATGAAACCAAATTGTAGGTAAATCAGGAGTTATAACATGTAATTATTAGACTTTAAATCTTATTCATACGGAACGAATAGTAGGCGAGAGTTCTGAATTTGGGCTTTGACACCACAACATGCCCTCATAACTGAAATCAGAACATGATTTCCCACCAGTTCAGTGGCATAGCGACTGGGGGAAACAGTGGCGCTGCGACAAGTGTAGGGATAAAAAAGCCTAAAGGTTTTAACCGACTACCGGTTTTTTTGGGTATTTTTTTGTACCGGTTATAACCGGTTATTTTTTAAAACTCAATAACCGGGTAAAAAACCAGATCGGAAGATAGGCTCGATTAGACTAAAATTTACCAAGTTATGAAGCTTTGAATTTCATCATCTTACGTCAATCAACGACAACCACTTCCTCGAGGCGCCTCTTGGTTGGCGAATTACTGAAAGAGTCTTTATGAACAGATAAATATTGGCCAATGGATTGATTTCCTGTAAAAACAATATTAATAAAAAATTTTGTCCGCAAACAGCGCTTGTTTTTCATTTAAAAAAAAATCGACGGGAGGCTATCTTTGCGAAACGGCCGCTGGGATTGAGGGGCGTAGACCTACTTACCTTATTCAACTGAGACAAATTCTAAAATTTCTTTCGCAATCTTCAATGTCCACCTTTCACTGTTAAATGAAACTAAAACCAACGTTCTATGTTGTTTGGTAGCGGAGCTATAAGCGTTTAACTTTTCCACGGAATTCGACGTAATTCAACAATTCTTGAATAATATTTCGCGCGATCGATGAATGAATTGTCTTAGTCTGCGTGCGTGCGCATCGATCGCTGTGACGTCATCAAAATTCTTCGTGATTTTCACCAACTTTGCAACTCGACTGTGACTAAACCGTAATTTCAAATTCTAATATTTCTTTTGCAATCTTCAATGTCCACCTTTCTCTGTTAAACGAAACAAAAATCAACTCTTTATGTTATTTGGTTACGTAGCTATAAGCGTTTAACTTTAGCGCGAAAAGCGTCATAATTTTTCCTTTCCCGACACACCATTAGACCACTATGAAGAAACATAAGTAAACCGTAGGTGAACCCCCCCCCCCCAAAAAAAAACAACCGAAAACCGGTTATTTTCACAATAGCCGCAATTCCTAGACAAGTGGGTAAGGGGGGTATAGATACCTCGGGTGCCATGGAGACAAAACATTACTGCGCGTAGGCCAGTTTTAAAGCAAAATATGATGAGGAGGAGTAAAAATAATATTATGTCCCCGGAGCCATTTACGCTTCCTAAGCCACTGTTGCCGACAGTGGTAAAAAAAATCGTATCATGATAGGAGCGCCACTTTTCCCCCGCTACGCCACTGGCCCTGGTGACAAAACGTTAATGCGTTTGTGTTAATTTTTCAGGTCAAATATCGTCGCTCCACAAGCAATACCACCCATCTCAATTTTTTGAAATTTCAGAGGAAGAAAAAACTGAATTTTTCACAATCAATAACGAATATTTCTGAATTTTTTTCCACATTTGGTAGGAACATGCGGTGGTGTCATGATTATATCTGTTAGAGCAAACCAGGATTTCACCGATTTTAATTCAAAATGGTCAAGAAAATATACTTCTGAGTCCCTGACTCAACAAAAAGTATTTAAATCAAGAAAAGATACCGCTTTTACAAAATTAAAAAAAGACATTTATTTACAAAACGCACTATCCATGAACTTTTACATCGGAACTGAAACTTGAATGGAAAATGCTAACTTCACAATTTTTAAAACAAAAATATAAATACAGCGATGCGTGTTTTACCAGTGCTGTCTGTTGTGTGAACCCAACAATATCAGATGTTTAAAAAAAAATCAGAAATATTCGTTACTGTTTACGAAAAATTTTTTTTTTCTTCTTCTTTGAATTTCAAAAAATTGCGACAGGTGGCGTTGTTTATTAAGCGACGATAAGATGAGGGGGTGAAAAACAACCATGCTCCAGGTGCTGTTTACTCATCCCAAGCTACTCATGATGAAGGATTGGGGGGGGGGGGGCAAAAACCTTTTTTTTTTATCCGGGGGCCCCGCCCCCCTGCCGGCGCCAATGCGCCAACGGGGGGTATAGATGCCCCTGACGTCATTTTATGGGGTACCGTGGAGTTAAAACATTACTAAATTTATACCATTTTCAAAAGAAAAAAAAATGAAATGGCTAAAAAATAATACCATGCCGCTCTAATTTACACTTATATAGCGTACAAGTTCCACACGACTGAAGCAGAAAAAAAAAGCATATTATGATCGGGGCGCCACTTACCACTATTTACACCCTTGGGGAGAAAGGGGTATAGATGCCCCTGACGTCATTTTATGAGGTGCCCCATAGAGTTAAAACATTACTAAGTTTATACCATTTTTAAAAGAAAAAAAATGAAATGTCTAAAAAACAATACCATGCCCCCTGGGCACCATTTACACTTGTCATCTAGCGTACGCGTTCGACACAACTGGAGCAAAATAATAATAATAATAATATTTTGGTCCGGGTGCCACTCGGTGGTCACTTTTTGAAGTCAAATACGATAAGAAGGCGAACAAATACCATGCCCAGCGCCATTCATCCAAGATAAGCCGCTGATGATGAATGGTGGGAGAGCGAAAAAAATCATATTATGACTCGGGCGCCAGTAAACTTAGCTACGCCGCTGCACCAGTTAAGGATGGACATGTGTGGAAGGGGAACAATATGCTCCCCAAAAGAATAATGTTCATACCGATTTGTTTTGCCACGCTGGTCCTACTATATCCATCAAGTGGCTTATTTTTATGAACATAATTTACATGGCCTGTGAAATTTCTAGTGTAGTTTTACATTATGATAGTTGATAACATTAAATGGATAATAAAGATATTAATAATATTAAACACAAATTACAATAACGATATAATAGTAATAAAGAAATAAAAATTAAGAAAAGATAAATAATATTAATTATAATTGAATTTGGACTGTCTGTTGAATGGGATCGGTATCGTAAGTTCAATGCTATTAAATATTCGGGCCGTGAAATAGGCAATTTATGTTGTAGCGATGTAAATGCGGCCATGAAACCACTGTATTAGAGAGAGAGTTACTTGGTTACAATTAGAGAACAAGTGTTTATATTTAAACATCATCAATTAAATATTTTAACAAAAGACTTACACTGTTTTAAAGTAAGTAGAAAATATATATAATTATATCCTCAATATATATTGCTCTTGCGCCATTAAACCCCAACCAACCAACCAACCTCAATATATATTATTATTCCGAGAGGAAACTTGTTTGGTTGCAATTTACTTTTAGAATGTTATTAAAATAGTTTAAAAATAGGCTTAAGTGAAGTTTTTTGTTGTTGTCCAAAAGTTGCGCAGGATGGACACAAACAGTTGTCTAAATTGGACTGTACAAATCAAAGGGACTATTTATCTTGTGAGCTAGAGGAATAGCCCAGAAAGCAGTTATAATCAATCACTAGTAGTTACATAAATTGGAAGTGGAACAAGCCAAAGCAAGGGGGAAAAAACCAGGACATAAAGACGTCAATTGTTGATTCAAAAAGAACAAAAACTAAGGCTACATGGCTTTGTATCATATGTGAGGAAACAAAGGAAAACGAAGAAATGATGCAGTGCATAAAATGTCATACTTGGGTTCATACATTGTGTCTGGCGTGAATTTGAGAATCAAAAAAAATGTTTCTTTAATTGTGCTTAAGAAATTGGTGGTCCAATCTGGGAAGCCAACTTCATTAATTGGAATGATTACAAAATTTTTTATGCTATTTTTTCTAGTTTCAAGTGTATTTAAAGTTAATTACATTGTTTTGAAGATAAATAAACTATAAAATATTCTTCCACTTGTTTTTATTAAAATTACTTCTCTATCACTGTGCATTAAAATGTGTTCAGGTGCTCAAAATTCGGAAATCTTCCTCTACATATACAGGGTGTCCTAAAAGGCCGTTCACAAACTTTAAGGTTAGATCAGGCATACTCATACAGAAACAAGTCTATTTTTAAAAAGCAGATCTTAGAGGTTTTTTTTGGAGAGGGTATGATACGAGGTTTAGTATTTAAAGAACTACTGGCGTGGTGCATCGAATTTGAGTTGGGAAATAGAAGAAATATCTTTTCATTTAGAAGACATAAATCTGGCTCTATGCTATCAAATCAATTCTCTGGTAAATGTTACTTCACGGTTTTCTGTTTGGACTCTAATCGAAGATGGAAGACGCGAATGTTGCGGTTGATTGCAGGGTGAAGCTTGTGTCTTAATATGCATTTAACTGCTGATATACAGTGCGATTCAAAAGTCCTTAGACAAACTTTAAGAGTAGGTCAGGTGTAGAGAAACGAGTCATTTTTACTATAGAATATGGGATAGAGAAAGCAAAGGATGGCCGCAACAGGGAGCACGTTTCATTGTATTAAGTAAAAGGGAAATGTACAATACAGGCTTGATGGAATAGAAAATCAAGAGCACTATCACACGGTTACATAAATAACGAAATTACTAAGCCTTGCTCGGTATTACAGGTACAATGGTGAGTAGAGTACATTATCAATAACAAATTTTTAAAGTACTTAAAGTAAGTGTTCAAAGGACTAGACGTTTGAGAAGCTACAGGCTTCGTTTATTGTTATTCATGCAACTATGTTGTATTATTGTGAATTCATATCCCATTAAACCTTTGTTGTACACATTATCTGTTGCATTCTTCTCTTTTACTCAATTCAGTGCCAAAGAGTCCCCTGAAGAGGTGAATCATTGCGTTTGGAACCCCATGTTCTATTGCAAAAATGACTTGTTTATGCAAGCCTGACCTTTCTTAAAGTTTGTAAACGTTCTTTTGGAACACCCTGCATTATGAGACTTCCATTCAAATGATCCATCCTGTCGAATATTCTATGGTTCTAACAAATAATCTGCAAAAATATTAAAATATAAAAATATTAAATTTCTCTAAGGACTTTTTAATCACCCTGCATAGTGAGAATTGACAAAGAATTTTCAACAAAAATCTGAAATTCTTCATACATTATATCCCTCATATGTATGGAAGTATTTCTTAAACAGGATATGTCTTATATATTTATATAATAGACTTTAAAAGTAAGAACAGTTTGCATCATTGTCAGGTAGGGCTCAGTTTAAAATTTCTTTTTAAAAGTCATTGGATGGGACTTCACTCGTCATATATATTCATTTGTATTGTTTGATAAATAAGCAATTTTTATACTAATTTGAAAGGAATTATTTTTTTAAAAAATTATAATAACAGCCTACATTTCAGTGAAATGTGGACTTTATTAAAAATAATTTTTTGAATAGATTTTTCCATAAGTAAGCCCTTTGAAAGACATATTCTGAGAAATCAGTAAAACTCATTTCAAAAACAAAAATGCAATTACAAGAAACCTTTCGACACAGACTTTGACTTTTTTTCTTTATAAATATCATTTGTTCTAATTAAATTCGACAGATAACTATAATATACAAAGCACTAAATAACAATCATTAAAGGTTTCCTGGTGAATTTACTACTCAGAGAAGTAAGTTCTTACAGTAGCAGATGCTGATACAGCTGAAAATGTTTAACGAACGAGGAAAATAGCACTTAACAACAAGTGCAAACGATTTTTCGACAATAGAAAGAATAGCGCAGTTTTTCAAGTGACAACAGCTGTTAAAAATAATTAGACGGATCATCAAAAACCGTTTCGAACAGAGTTTAACAGTTGCACATTTAGTTGGGGGCGTTTGCTGAAATCAGTATAAATAGTTGGGCCGCAGAACGAGAAAACAACACTGGTACTAGGACAGATAGACCCGAAACATCTACTAAAAATCCAACCATGAAATACTCTGTGGTGTTCTTGTTTGCTCTCTGCATGCTGGTAAGTAGATTGCTCCTTAGTACATTGTCTTTTCAAAACTAGGATTTTGATGAGATCAGTAAAACCTTAGATGTAGTGAAATCTCTCTAGAGCGGCCACCCTCCGTTCCAAGTAAAACTGGCCGTTCAAAGGGGTGTCTTGTTTGGAAGTACAGAATATGCATTTAAACAAGAAAAATTCATTATTTCTGACAAAGTGAATTTTAAGAATCATCTTAGTAAAAAAGTACTGTATTGGAATTTTTTTTAAAGATGCAATTTGTATCTGCTTAGATATTTCGGCTTATTTGGCGATAACGTTTTTCAGTTTTGTTTTTCTAGTTGAAAAAGTAATTCCCTTATCGATTCGTAATTAGCTATTGAGGGAATGGGCAATAATGGCGTTAATTTTTCCTAAAGTCTGTTGAGCTGAAAGTTTCAGGAGCTGATGGTGGAAAGCCATATTAGCAGTTTCTTTGCGAGTCCGAACCAGCGCCTGAAAGGCACAAATGAGTTCTTGAATCCCACAACGGTCGAGACCGAAGTTCACTCTTCTCTTCACAATGGGAAATGAATGATTAATTTCGATCCGATTTCAGGTGTTGTGTTTGAGTGTATGTATTATTAGCTCTTTCTTTTCTCCCGTTTCTCTAATAAAAGGTCCAAGGTCAGAGAGACGAATGGAATGGATTTCATTGAAGTTGAGCGAGCAACCACACCGGCCGCTCAGAGGGATTTGAGTGGCCGTTCCTAGGGCCTAGATTAACATTATGTCTATGGGCCAAAACATGCCAAACAAAAAGTGGCCGTTGTGAGAGGTCTCCGCTAAGTAGGGGTGGCCCTGTTAACCTTATCTGGTCGGTTCCCTTCCGGTGGATTAATAATAATAAGTAGGTGTGGCCGTTTAGAGAGATTTTACTGTGTAAACATAACATCAGATCACATCAAACAAACGTGATAAGACGTGACAAAATAAATTTGAAATGGTATCAATCACAGCGCTGTTTTATTATTCAGAAACTTCAGGCACAGGTAGAGATGGCGGTTATTGCAAAAACAACCGTTTTCGGTTATACCGGCTTTTTTCACCTGTTTTTGAAATAACCGGTTTTCGGTTATACCGGGTTTTTTTAAATAGCCGGTTTTCGGTTCTTTTAAAAGAAACAACGTTTGTAGACACAAATTTTTACTACTAATAATATACAACAAGCAAGTACTAATACAATAAGTAATATCAATAAATAAGTAATTAATGTAATAAGTAATGATTATAAATAAGTAATTAATACAATAAGTGATAATAATAAATGAGTAATTAGTACTATAAGTAAGTATTGTAGACAAATAAAAAAGAAATTAGAGAGTACAGACGTGTGTAAATAATCGTATTGTGTTGTTTACGTCTATATGTATAGTAATAAGAAACAACTTTGTCTAAATTTTTATACATTCCTCAGGTCCTATTAATCAAATTTATTTAAATATTTTTGGCACATTAAAATTTTAAACAAAATGTCAAACTCTTCTATGAAAGCTTGACTACGACTATTTTAGATAATTTTAATGTCCGCCTCGAGGAAACGGTGGCCGTTGATTGGTCTAAGATTATGAAATTTAAAACTTCATAACTCGAACCTAAACAAGAGCCTATCTTTTGATAGCTGATTTTGCCAAGTTTTTTACCCGGTTATTGGATTTAAAATAAATAACTGGGACAAAAAAATAACAGAAAAAACCGGTTAACCGAAACAAACAAAAAATCGGTTTTCGGTTTAAAATGGTAGGCTTTTCCCATCTCCAGGCACAGGCCGTCAAGTACAGTAGAACTTCGATTGGCTGTCACCGTCTGGAACAGGGATGTAACGGATAACAGAAATCTCATAATACATATGTACAGAAACGTGATTTCACTGCTGGCTAGGGACGAAAATAAAAACAAAACCCTACAAAAGTTAATAATACATAAAGTTAATAATCCATACATGTTGTATTTAATTTTACAAAACGATTAATATAAACTTTAATAGAAGATTAGTAACGTATAGAAATGTATTGTAATACTATAATCCTGCGTTTTTAGACGATGACGAATAATAGATACTGACGGTTAAGCGAGTGACTGTTAATCGAAGTTTTACTTCAATGAAAGAATTAGAAAATAGAAGGTACGGAAAATGAAGTGCAACATCAAATTTTTGCTCGACCACTTCATTTTAGGTTGATTGCAGAAACTTTAATAATTTCTACATCTCTGGCAGCTGTTTTCATATCTCTCTTTCTTTGAAGAATAACATAATAAAGTTTGTGATGAATTAGATCTTATATGATTTTTAAGAGGGTACACTGTTTCCTGTGCTAAAAGACTTAGAAGGAGTTCTGAAATAAGGTTCACAAAAACTGAACCTATTACACCGGAAATAAGCTGAATTTAGAAATAAAGTTGATTGGATTATTTATTTAGTAAGTAGTACTGTATTAATATTAATAATTAATCATTAAATTAATATTAATGATAATAATATGTTACTATTATTATTTATTATCTCTAATATAACCACTTTATATTTGTTTGAAATCTAAGTGGAAAAGAAACATATCACCTAGCCGTTCAAAATTGTAAATCAATGTGCCCTCCTAAGTTTAGCTCCCTGTTTATGTACGTAAGGCAAAATGGGGAAAATATCTAACTTTATGTGAAATTAAAAAAATAACATATTCTTGAATTGTATTTACTGATATATTTGTTAAATGTAAGTAAATTAATACATGAATAATTGAACAGACTTACCCTTTTCTTCTTGGCATAGAAAAAAAACTATTTTCGATCCTGACTTGAAAATAAAAAGGCTACATTATCAAACGAACGCTTGACACGTGCTGCCATATATTAAATATAAAAAAAAAACGAATATTTAAAAACATTCTTTTTCTAAAAATTATGTTGAAAAAACTATTCCTATGAGTTTATGGTGCATTTTTAGAAGTATCTTTAAAAAAGGACGCTAGGCATTAATGGGTTAAGGTTTAAATGTAGAAAGGTTAATTAGCTGTGTTTAGCTAGTTTCATTGAAGATAGATGGCAGCACGAGCCATCCGCAAGTAGATTACGCAACAATTCCTCCAACGGCTCATGCGCGTGTGTTGAAAGCGTTAAGAAGGCCATTCCCTATTAGCGCAGGATATCATACGAAATCTCCACGACGTTTTCGATATTCTGAATGCCGCACAATATCGTGAAGATATCGTAGCTATATTGCACAGCTTCTTGTGCTAATAGTATTCATATCTCATCCAATATGGATATTTTGGAACACGGGAAGGGAAAAAAAATCGTCAAGGTCGAAAACCTATGGAATTTAGCATGGCGACTCGGAAAAGCTGGATTTCCAACGAAATCAAATTCCAGCACTTCTTGTGCCGATTCTAAGGAGGGACACTGATACGAGGATAGCGGCAGATCAAACGATTTGACTAGAATGGGACCCGGCGACGAGGCTACATAATTGGAAATCCGCTGAGTGGGGGGAATAAGAAGGAATCGAAGAGAGGTGGTATCGCACTTAGGAGCTTCAAATGAATGACGTGTCTGATTTTTCGACTTGAATGGGTGGACAAAAAACACTTTAGACGTTACCAGATGGGTCTCTTGATGGTAGACGGAATTCCCGTTCCTGACAGCGGAATAGGAATGTTATCTGTACGACTAGCGGCCAACAGCCTTGGGTGTGTCCCGCTTTTGGCAATGGTCTGATATAAAGTTTCAATGGCACAACTTTCTTTACTTTTACCACCTCTTTCAATCTCACCTGCTAATAGTTTCATTTCTATGTAGTTTATGTAAATAATAGTAATGCATCTAATAAAGCAATTTAGTCTTTTACCACTGACTGATTATTTTAAACATCACAACCCCTAGGCTACCGTACCCCCTTCTACATAAATGATTTCAGTGCCAGTCAACTGTATACAAATAATGTCTTTCTTTCCAGGGCGTGCTTGCTTGCTCGAGAAGTGAAGAAAACATCGATTCGTTGGAAAACTTACGTGAGGAAGGATGCCCCCCCGGGAACCCCGGGAAACGCCCTCCTCAACCCTGTTTTGGAAGACATTGTCCACCAAGACAAACCACTCCTGGTCAATTCCCTGACTAACTGGTAAAAGAAAACTTCACTTGAATGGCCTAGAATTTTCACAAGTGCACTTAAGAATCTAATGTTTCAAGTAAAATGCAGCAAATAAAGTGTTTTGGAACTTAAAGTGTGCGAAATATTTTGATTTCTTTCTAAGCTACTCAAAATTCACTTATGAAAGTCAAAGTATTGTGCAGATAAAAGTGTTAGGGTGCATTGTTTTGATATAAAATTATTGTACAGCTCTTGAAAGTAGGTAAAATCATATAAGAAGCAGTAATGCATAATTATTCCCTGAATACAAGGACTCCTTTCATTGTTTCCAGAAGTAAAAATATTATACATATTTTTACTGTTGTACATTTTTACAGTACAGTTTGGTTGATTTTTTCCAAAAAATTAACCTGCGATTTCTTACAACTCCGGTATTGCAACTACCTTCATCGTCGAAAACACATTTTAAGGGTTATTTTTACTACCCAGGCAGTGGTCTTTTGATTATTGTTTTTTAAACAGATGGAGCGTCAAATCTAATTTTTTTATTATGGATTTATACACCCACTAACATCGTTTTCACGAAGAAAAATAAATTATTTATACCCCTAAACGGTTAAAATGCAATACAACGGCGAAACTTTTAGTAGAATAGAGACTCGAACACCCGGTCCATGCACTTCAAAGCTGAAACTTGGTCAGCATATTACGTCATCTTGCGCCATTTGATTTGCTATCTTAATATCTTATTTCAAAGATGCATATATTTTGGGATGAACCTTGTAATTCTGAACTGTCATTAAACGACAGAGATGACAACTGATATTGCATTCCCCTCTCCAAATTTCTACACTACATCAACGTAAGGGTGTCTTACCTTCACGTTATTTAATGTCTAGGAGACCCACATACATGGTAGATTTACGATAAACTCATATCTTATAATCCTGCCTTTTTAATTCTCTTGCCATGAGACTAGCTTAATATTAAGAATCCAGCATTCTACCGGCATATCATCGATTGATTTTATGCTGAAATCTCATTAATAACTTTCTGTAATACTACTGTACTTCAAAAATAAACCGATATCTAAGATTCAGCTCTCACATATTGAAAATATATCGCAGAGGAGTTACCCCGACCTTTTGCTGCCTTCAGGGAAATCTCAATGAGGTCGTCAAGAGAGCAATCAGGAACTGAGAGTGGAGTCCTAATAGCTATCAGCAGCCGGGGCCAACCCTTACAAGAGGATCGTCCCGTCATCGGAATATCTGTAACTGACCTCACACCTTGACTACTTGTATACCCACTCGGGAAGCGAGAACCCGCTTACTTATCCCAAAATAACCCTCTTGCTGTTTGTAAACGGGACATTAATATAACTAAACTAAATTCCTCCGAAGTTATTGTTTGAGGAAAATGCTAAAGTTTCGGTTAACTTATAAATACAAATCTAACTAAAAATTTGGAAACCTTTACTCAAGTAGTAACTACGTGCGAAATTTGGTAGTTCCAGGTCAAACGGTATACCAGGCAGAGAGTTTTGAACGATTTATGCATCATGAATAAAGTGACAATTTATTTTTCCCTCAAAACGGGACATTAAAAAAATTTTTAGGTATTATTATGTGAATTCAAGGAAACGCATATTTCTTCAGTTTTTAATGAATGAAAACAACTAGAATAAACAACACGAGAAAATAAATGATTCATGTGATCTTGCATTTTTCTGAAGAACACATTTTTGCTTCAGTATATTTGGTCTTGATTTTTAAAAAAAGAACGAAATTCTTTGCAGGCTATCTTAAAATTAACTTTGGTAATTAACCTTGCTTTATAAACTGAGACTAGTTCGTCCACAACTAAGAACAAGTAACATAAAAAAATTTTAAAGTCAATTCCTACTTTAATAATTAATAGTTTTCGAGATATAATGAAAAACGTACTGTGCATGCGTCATACAAAATATGAACTGACAGACAGACAAGAAAGCGAATTAATATTGCATTGTCATCTAGTTCTGAGCTATGTTTAAAGTTTCAAGTCTCCAGCTCATCGGGAAGTTAGTTTAAAATCGATTGCAAAATTTCAACAAGATATAGGGAGAGTGTGAACTAATAGTAGGAATTGAAAAAAGACCCTTTCTATGGGTACATTAGTGCCGGGCAGACATGGAATATATTGAATTATTATACGAAAGTTCGTACGATTTAAATTACTGGCGTGAAAGTGTCCGAAAAGTTCCATCCAACGGCTTTCAGTTTAAATATCGCCAGTGTTTCATTCTGTCACTTCATGTGGTGTAATGAAGTTAGAAATAAGTTCCAGATAGGAGGCTTCTGAACAACTTACATATGTGTGATACGTATAGCGCATGCTCCGTCATTGCCGGTCTACTAGATGTTACCGTTGGATTTTTTTATTTTTAGCCTCTTATTGTTTGAAATTGTTATCGTGGGCTGCTCTCTTTCTGAAAACGGGACATTTGGGCGTCCCGAAGCTGTGCTTGGGGACAACGGGACAGGATACCGGAAAAAACGAGACGTATAGTCACATTAATCATGCATGTCGTATCGCCAGGGGCGAACCTAGGAGGGTGGCTATGAGGCTGCCCCCCCCCCCGAGCTAAACCAGAATTCCTGATTTTATTTAAAATCTCTACAACCGTTTGTTCTCAATTTCCCTTTAAAAAAATAATAAAAACTAGACAACATTGCTTTCTGGCTTGAAAGGTTCGAAAATTTTCCTACTTTTCTAGTCATTCCACTTGTACTTGTAACGTTGACGCGGTCGAAAACATTTTTTGGCTAGTTCTTTCATTGTATTTTTTATTAAATTATCGAAAGTATTGTAGTGATCTTTATGATTCTTATTGTCAAGTGAGTCAAGTCTGTAAAGATAAAGTGTTTTGGTTTACATAAGCCATGAGGTTTGACATTCGTCATGAGGATACAAAATTTTTATAACTTCAGCCCCTTCCTCCGACCCGATTTCTGGATTCGCCACTGAGTATCACAGATAGTATCTGGCTTATAAACTTTATCACGTAAAAAAAGTCAAAAGCTTTCTCAGAACTCACTTGATTTTTCTGGTGGCAGAGTGCGTGGGTGAATTCCTCCAGATCATCTGTCGAGTAGCCGTTTCTCCAGGCCGCTATGCGGATCAGCTTCTGCGACTTGGCTCTCAAGCCCTTGGCGGCGGTGATTTCTATGGATTCTGGAATACAGCTGAAGTAAATATGAAATTAAGAAGACTAAAAGGAGAAAAAAAATTAATTTTAAGGAAATGAATTTTAATGCTTTTTAAGGATATGATTGATTTAAAAAATAGTATTCATTTGAAAATAGAATAGTATTTCTATAACACAGCGGTTCGGCACTCAGGCACCTACAGGAGTTCGGCGTTTTCCGAAGGGTGAGTGGGAAGTGTGGATGGGAAAACAAGTCACTGCCAGGAGTAGCGTTAGAGTTCGACCGACGGGGTCACGACCTAGATGTACAAGGGAGCGGTGTAATGATGACCCACTCAAATTTTCGCCAGATCTTTATTTATCTACTAATTGAATAGCCTGTTGGGGGAAATGGCTACAAAAATTTGTCCCGACGGGAGAGGCACAGTATCCCCCGACGGGGGGGGGTCTGGCCACTGTATGTCGGATTTAAATGCACTTGCGTGACGCAAACAATAGGCTCCTGCTTAGATTTAATATTTACTATACATAGTATAGTTTTCCGTATAATTTTGTATATTTTGTTCAATTAGCAGAGGTTTTTTCCTATTAAAAATGCTTTTTTTAAATGAACCACCACTAATCCGGTAGTCCTAAGGTCTGATATTTGCCTGATTAGTGGAGACTGCTATACAATAAATTCGAAGCAATTGGTATTTTATACTATACTCTATTCACTTACAAGTAAACAGCAAGCAGAAAGCTACAAAATACAGCATCACAGATAATGGTCCTCCCGCTGGTGTGGTGTGGAAGCCTGCACAGAGGACGTCGACTGAGGTATGACCCTCTTCATCTGACCAAGGTTCAAAATAACGAGGTTCGTCCCAAAATAGTCCTCGTGTTGCTTCGAAACGGGAAGTTAATCTAACCAAACTAAACTAACCGAATACAGATAGATTATGTAGTACCTGTTTCTACACGATTTTGAGGGCATAGGAAAATACCCATAAAATTAAGCACATTTCCTTTTCCACAATAAAGTAAAAAATCAAAGTGTTAAAAGCAGCAGTAAAGTGTTAGTAGCAGAAAACAGTTCCGCACATACAGCGGATCTTTTGCACACAGAAGTCTAGAAGGTGCAACCCTAGGAGCCCAAATCAGATATTTTGCTGAAAGTCCACAGTGGAATTGAAAGTGATATCGGAATCAAATACCATGTTTTACATTGAAAAAAGTAAAATTTATTAAATAAAAATATGAATAATAACAAAATAAATTTATAAAAATCTTACGGTTTAAAGTTTTAAAAATCCGGTTAGCATGAATAATATAGTCGATTATTATTAATACTAACCACGGTTAGTATTAATAATAACCGATTAAAAATACACTTGGTGTTAATATTAGCTGGTTATTTTTAATACTAACCATGGTTATTATTAATAATAACCGGTTAGTCGTATTGACGGGCACCTGTATATGACTAATAAATAAGAAACACAAGAAATTACGCATCAGTAAACAAATGAATCCAAGTAATCAAAACTGAATTCTTTTTGCGATATTCGTTTTTTCAAACTTCACATCTTACGATGTTTAGTGGTCAGTACAAGTTCTTTAAAAATCAATTCCAGTGTATCATGAAATATGAAGACTCTTTAAAAAATAATGACAAATAAAATATTTAAGCGTCGTAAATTTTACTAAAAATTATTCACTTTAAAACGTTTACATTTTAAAAATCAGAAATCCAATTAAATAAACGGAAAATTAAAAAAAAACATAGAAGGTAATTATAACCTTACTTAAATAATGTGCAACAAAATTTTGTGAAGCTAAATATACTTAAAAATCGCAGGAATGTAGTAAAAATATAAATAGAATTTTTTACACTTTCATTAAATAAATTGTGGATTTAATGAGAAATAAAACTGGATGAAACCAATTACGGAATGTTTTTAATTAACAAGGGGTATTTTATAAATTGTAACTGATTTCAACCAGACATTTTTAAAATAAATTTGAAATTTTGACATAAATTTATCAAAGTAAAAGATTAAAAACCCCACTAAGCTCTTCAGCAAGTACAGAATGATATACAAAATATGACACTTAAACGTTTGAAACGTGCATATAAAATCACAAAAAACTGTAAACCAAATTGTAGTTTCTTTTGAAATATTTACAACGGTTTAGTATTCTCACTAACAATTATCTGTATAAATTCATTTTTAGAATAAGAAATTACGGTAAAGACAACACTTCCTTATGATGGAGTCAATTCATATGACGTCAAATCACATGACAAACATAACTGCTCATGTCAACTAACATCTAACGGCACGCTGTTATGCAACGTCAAGTACCTTGCTATCTTTTAAGATGTCCAATGGATTCCAAAATCAGTCCCGCTGGACACATCCAATTTGAGTTGGACAAGTCATCAGCGACCAAATTTAGACAATGTGGATTCCAAAATCAGGCCCGGTGCACACACACATCCGATCTATGCCAGGCAATTCATTAGCGACCAAATCTCAGAGAAGTGATAAACGGCGTGAAGTGGATTCATGGGAGTTGAGTAGTGCACACACACCTCTGCGACGCTGCGTGTCGGACTAGTAATTAACGACACTTTTGCTCACCAATTACCCCAGAGATTGGAGGGAAAATTGCAGGTATGTGTGCACTACCCAACTGCTATCAATGTACACCACGCCGCCACTCGCTTTTTTCGCTAATGACTTGCCCAACAAAAAATCGGATGTGTGCACAGGGTTAAATAGGTACGGCACACTCGAAGTGTGTCACTTGAGCATGAATCGACTCCATAGTCAGAAGTGAGGACAACATAGAAACTAAACAACTTACAAGGAAAGCACAATCAACGGAATGGATACGCAGCTTATGATTTCACTGTACTGCAGCCAGTCATTTGCCATCCAGGTGACTAGAGGCAGAATGAAATGTGAAGCTCCCCATCCTAGATGACCACTCAATGCGTACATCATTCTATACTCTTCCCCCAAACATTCAACCACTGAAAGAAAATTGAGATTTTGTCACCTTACTTTTCACCAGAATCGTAGATATGTCTGATACGTGAAGTTCTACACGGCTGAAGCCCGACATACATCTTCAGTATTTTATTTTCTTCTATACGGAACAAACATAGAGTGTTGTAACTATCGAAAAATTGTGATGAATTTTCGACGTTTAAGACCAATTTGATTTTTAAAAAAATAATGCAGTGTACGTAGACTGTTTATCTCAGAAAATGTCATTAAAACAAACTGCTTATTTCTAATTATATACAATTTTCGATTAAGCTAGTAGATATCAGTCTTCAATATCTGTAATCTGATATCCCATTGAAGATAAGAACCCTAATGGCGAGAAACCTGATATCAAAGCCACGATCTGATTAGAAAGTTTATTTCTCCTCTACATATACGCAATTTCACTTATCGTAGAAGAA
>BGPR01005735.1:38695-83862 GCA_013235015.1 Araneus ventricosus
ATGTATTTAATATGAGGTAATAATATTGTATTTTTATTTTATTGTATTTATTATACTATAACTGTAAAGGTTTAATTAAGTATGTTAATTAGTTAATAGGTTAAAATATAGGAACACGAATATAACTGAAACTTGTTTTCCCATTTTGCACAATTTAAACGCTTTTTTAATTAAAAATAAATAGTTTATATCAAATTTACATATGTTATGTTTGAATTGCATGTGAATATGCAAGTATGTATTACATAACGAGCGCATTAAAATTTTCTTTGTCTAGGGGCGCCATGAAAATTTGCATCGCCCTACGATTCCAACAACGATTCGACCATGCTCCAAGTTTTCGACTTTTAGCTCAAATGCAATTGGGCGTAGTTATGAAGTTAGAAATCAATCACGATTTTATGGATTTCGGATTTATTATCGAAAACTGTACCTACGTTTATATAAACTGCCACCCAAAATCAAACCAATTACAGTTCGTACTACCAAACTACCTAACATTCAATTATTGATATCGGAAAAATACAGCATAAGGATTCTTTTTTGTATTAATTTGCAAACACAGTTGCAACTCAAAATATTATTTGGGACCTGATTCCTTATTCCATTAATGCATCCATTTAAAGCTCTATGTTTCAGAAAATATGGTTAGGACTTTGAAAATCGAACGGACCAGACATGAAAACTTTTTTTTTGAAGAAATTATCATAAAAATTATAATATGAATAAATAATATAAAGTAAATTTATATTACTATTATTTACAAGTAAAAAATGGTTCCACACATTTCTAAATAGAAAGAGGTATTTTAGGTTTCACAATGCATCCACTCATGTGAGAGGTTCCCAACTTATTGATACGCGCATCTCTGGGATTACGCAGAGAACCAGTGAGGGGTACGCGACAATAATGTTGGTAGTGGCGAAAAAAAAACACTAATTAAAATGTAAAAAAAATCATAAAATTTTCTTTTATCTAGTTCGTTTGAAAAGCGAAAATGCTGCAACAAAGTTATGCAGTGCAAGAAGAGTAACAAGAATTCAGTGTGGAATCAATAAAATATTTAACACCTTTAACGAACACAGAGCAGAACTTGTGGTAAGAATATACTCATCTTTTTCATATATTATTAACAAATTTAGCAGTAAGCTTATTGTAGTTGCAGAAATGAGATTATATTTGTCTTCATTTGGACCTTATTTTATAAAACTCAGCTCCATGAAACAAGCTCAAGGATCACAATGAAACTGTCTTCCGTCTGAATAGACGATCATCACGATCAGTAATTGCTAGCTTTCATCATAAGTTAAGTCGAAATTATTTCAATTCTCTTTTGATTTGTTGGGATGTGAAACTATTCATTCTACTATTATAGAAAATGAAATAAAAATGTAAAATCAAAAATAAATCTTACAAATGCTGTTTAGCTTATTCTAGTAGCCCGACTCTGAAGCTAACATGTTGTTTAATTTATTCGAGTAGTCCGAATCTGAAGCTAACATACTGTTTAGTTTATTCGAGTAGCTCGACTCTGAAGTTAACATGTTGTTTAGTAGCTCGACTCTGAAGCTAACATGTTGTTTAGTAGCTCGACTCTAAAGCTAACATGTTGTTTAGTAGCTCGACTCTGAAGCTAACAGTTGTTTAGTAGCTCGACTCTAAAGTTAACATGTTGTTTAGTTTACTCGAGTAGCTCGACTCTGAAGCTAACCTAAGTCTTTAAAATTATTTATAAAAACTTCTCGGAGCGAAGGCATAGTTTAGGAGTGGGTGGGATGACAGTAGTGAGTAATCCAATCTAAAATCACCAATCAAGGGATACAGAAGGAATTAAAGGTTGGGGACTGCTGAGTCATATACGTGAAAAAACAAAACATTCCCATAAATATAATAAGAATACGACTTTTTTTATTGCCTGAAAAATAGACTGCTAACTCTCAGTTTCTAATTAGCGGTCCGTGACAAATCCCGTTTTTTCGCAATCTGTCTCGTTAAATCAGAAATTCTAATGCTGTTGAGCTTCCCGCTGATACAGGAAAAGCAGAAGAATCTGCTGTTGCTAGTACGTAAATGAAGGGGAAAAAATCTCATTAGCCTTCAGGTTCTAATAAACAGATGTTGCACGCAGAAAGTTAGATCCACATTACGCGCCTTTTTACTTTCTCGTATACGAAGTATACAAAGAGAAAGTATTGTAATCGTCAAAAAATTCGAACTCGAGATTTTGACGAATCTCCACGTTTTAGACCTTCCTGAGTCCGAAAAACACAATTTTGGAATTATGTCTGTCTGTCTGTGTGTCTGTCTGTCTGTCTGTCTGTGAACACGATAACTCGAAAACTATTAGAGCTACGGGGATGAAATTTGGTATGTGGTCTTTGAACATAATTTGTAGGTTTCTATCAAATTTTGGACAAAATCTGTCAACGGGAAGTCTGTCAATCTGTACGTCCGCGGTCATGCGAACGCTATAACTCAAAAACTTGAATAGCTAGATGAATAAAATGTGATACACAGTTTTATCGTCATGAATGTAGGTCCGTATAAAATTTTGGGCCAAATCCATCGAAGGGTTGACTGTCTGTCGGTCTGTATAATCGCATACTTGTTCAGTTTTGAAACTAACTGCCTGCGCATGCCTACTGGTGACATGTGCAAAGAAGAAGGGACTCCGAAACTTGGCAGTTTGCCAAAAACCAATTCTGGCGCGATTTTGTAAGGAAGCAAACATTTAGGGAGTCTCGCCAGGTCCTGTTGCGCAAAAGAATGCGCAGGGGATTTGAATTTGTTTTGATCCTTCAAACCACGCGTGGTTCCAACTTTGGTTTACTTGCGACGGAAGTTTATTTGACGTCTTTTATTATTCTAGTTTTCTCTACATGTGTTAGGAGTATACGAGAAAGTTTAGGGGAGACCACTCCCGCTGGTTACTTTCTCGCATACGAAGTATACAAAGAGAAAGTATTGTAATCGTCAAAAAATTCGAACTCGAGATTTTGACGAATCTCCACGTTTTAGATCTCCCTGAGTCCGAAAAACACAATTTTGGAATTATGTCTGTCAGTTTGTGAACACGATAACTCAAAAACTATTAAAGCTACAAGGATGAAATTTGGTATGTGGTTTTTACACATCATTTGTAGGTATCTATCAAATTTTGGATTAAATCCGTCCACGGGAAGTCTGTGTATCTGCAGGTCCGCGTTAATGTGAACGCGATAACTCACAAACGTAAATAGCTAGGTGGATAAAATTTGGTACACATGTTTATCATCAGGAATGTAGGTTTGTATGAAATTTTGGACAAAATCCGTCGAAGGATTGACTGTCTGTCTGCATAATCGCATACTTTTGAACGCAATAACTTCTTTCAAAAATTACTTTGATAAATGAAATTTGGTATGTGGCCTTCTTACCTCAATGGTAGATTTGTGTCCAATTTTTGTGTCAATCGGTTGAAAAAAAGTCGTTCAAATTGCAAATTTCGTTTTCTTTATCTTACACCCAGACCTACTGGTAATCACGCTGGCTTCTAATTCCACTTCCGCGTTGGACGACCTTCAGAAATCGTGGCATGACGTTTCGCTTATTTTTTCCCCACTGCGTTAGAGGTTCTTGTTCGTTTTACTTCCTTTTAGCTTATTTTTTTCTCTACATTGGTAGGAGTATACAAGAATGTTTAGAGGAGACCACTCCCGCTGGTTAGAATATGCAATACAGTTCAACACCCCACCATCTTAGTTACGGCACATGAATGAACCAAAAATAACCAAAGGATTACTGAAAAATAAATTCTGCCTTTTTAAAAATAATATGGGGTATTTCACTGGATTGTTAGCAACATTCGTGTGAAACATTTCTCCATAGGAGCGGGTTAAACATAATGAGTGACAAGGAAATGAAAGACATACGGGTCGAACCGAGGTTGACCAACTACGACCCGCAAGCCACATGTAGTTCCTTGGGCATGTGTATGCGGCTCTGAAGTAAAACTGGAAATGATAATGGGAATAGGGAGTGTTCGTCTCTCGAATTTCTTGTATATAATGTATAGTTTGCGTGAGAAACTTTATAGTACAATGAGAACCAGCGGGAGTGGTCTCCCCTAAACTTTCTCGTATACTTTCTAAGTGGAGATACTTTCTCTTTGTATACTTCGTATACGAGAAAGTAAAACAAAAAAACAAACAAACCTGAAATCAAATATCTGTTGCCACGTTTAAAAAAAATATTACTTTGAAGCAGGCGCGATAAAATAGGCAATGCAATCAATACTAAAGAGAAAATTCTACTTTGGAATTGAATTCCCAAGAAAACAATTTATACCATCACAACCGTAACAAATGCAAAAGCGCGTGAATAAAAGATTTGCTGAAATAATGAGATCGGTTTGATTTACAACAATAAAAAAATTGTTAACAATTGATGCTTGAAAACATTTATTGTTGTAAATAAAATTTACAACAATAACAGATTGCTACCAATACGCATGCGCATGAAAATCGGATTAAAAGAAATTGAATATGCAATTTGAACGCCTCTTTTTGACGGATTTAGCCCAAACTTTTATACGGACCTACATTCATAACGATAAAACTGTGTACTAAATTTTATCCATTTAGCTATTCAAGTTTTTGAGTTATAGCGTTCACATGACCGCGGACATACAAATAAACAGACTTCCCTTTGACGGATTTTGTCCAAAATTTGATAGAAACCTACAAATTATGTTCAAAGACCACATACCAAATTTCATCCCCGTAGCTCTAATAGTTTTCGAGTTATCGTGTTCACAGACAGACACACACACATACAGACATAATTCCAAAATTGTGTTTTTCGGACTCAGGGAAATCTAAAACGTGGAGATTCGTCAAAATCTCGAGTTCGAATTTTTTGACGATTACAATACTTTCTCTTCGTATACTTCGTATACGAGAAGGTAAAAAAGGGAGGGGAATTCATTTTGGAAAAATGCACTTAAGTATACGGCCACACGAGCGTTTTCCAGCAGTCGCTGCTTGAAGGTCAACCGCACAAGAATTATAGACAACATGCTGAAGAGCAAGGGTGGCCACACGCGTGACCTTCGCGCCGTTTTCTCCCTTTTTCTGGGTGCATTTTCGCGGCTGCCGCAAAACGATGCGCTTGGGTGTATTTTTCAGGCGCGGGAAATAATCGCTTTGCTGCTTATAGTGGTTTCCGTTGGTATTTTCATGTGTTCTAGAGTCGGATTATCTAGGGGGCCCCGCCACTTTCGGGGGCCTCAGGCATCGAAATTTTTACCAGCAATTTCAGGGTTATTTAATTTTTGTAATTTTATTTGGTTTGCAACGGCTATGTACTCGAACGTAGTTAAATTAACATTAAGTACCACTTAAATTTCAAAACACTATTCTTAGCAATTTTTTCATGTTTTAAATTTTTGTTGTTGGTATGTGCGGCAGTATTTTTTATTACAGTTGAGGGATTGACTCACGAGTCAACACCCCTGTCAAACTTTGTATATGAGTGTTTGCAATGTACTAAAACAAATTTTGTTGCTTTTTTACCGTTTTGTTAAAAAATGATTTTTGAAGTTAAATTTTTTAAACGCGAGATAATGAAACTAACTTTCTTGAAGCTGTCCAGCAATTAAATGTCATATAAAATTTTCATAACTATATTTATATAAAAACTGCTTATATAGATATTAAATTAAAATCAATAAAAAAAAATCGAAATTTGGTAGTTATGGAGGAGGGAGGGCCCGTAAATTGATTTGCCTAAGGGCTAATACAGGACTTAATCTGGCCCTGTTGTGTTCTGTTCTACATTATTTAAAATAAATATATCAAGGAATACTACTTGTATAGTGAGTTTATGATTCTTGAATTTCCATAGTTTTTTCCAGTTTTATATTACAGATATAAGTATTTCAGTTGATTTTATTTTCACGTCATTCAGATCATTCTTTGGTCCTTTTATATTGATTTTTTGTTAAATGTTCACATTTTTCTGTTTCTTTTTTAAATAAAATGTTTAAAATAACTGTACTTATTAACCCTTTCCCAATTACAACCTAATTTTAATAATTACAATCTTAAAAATTGATTGTTTTGCCCTTTTCAGAATAGCGGTCCAAAATTACGAAGTACGCCACAAAATAGTACTCTAGATGCTTCAAAACTAGACGTAGATTAGTATAACTAAAATAAGCTATTTGTGTCGTGTAGCTGCAAAAGTGCTCCACTTTTCAAAAATACGTTTTTTCAAAGATTAATTGTCCATTTGACCCTCTTAATATCTCACCATCAAGAATTGGTAACTAGAATACATTGCCGAAACTCTTAGAACGCATGCAGTCTATTTTTCAAATCTCATTTTGACTAGATGGGACAGAAAATCCACTTACCTCAAAATTTTCCTTATTTGGAGATGGCCACTTTTGCAGCTACACGGCACATTTGTTACTAATGTGCGAATTAATCGAAAAAAATCGCGTTGGTGGTAAAAGGAATTAATATGGTTCAAATTAAAGCAGGAATTCTTTGGATTACTTTCTTACTTTAAAGAAATATTTTAGAACCTATAATTTATATCTGAACTTTTTTTTAGTTGAAGAGGAAGACTATCGGGAAAACCCCCCAAAACTCTAATGAAATTGTGAACACTTTTGCTTCATTTTTAAGTACGAGATAAATGAATGAATCTTTTATTTATAGATTTCTAATGTATCAAAAGTTCCACACAAACAACTGTTTGAATTCGCCATTCTGTTGCACTAGAAAGTAGAAACAAATGACTGAGATCGCGTCAGAAAAACCCAACGTGTGGCCTGCCGTTGAGGGAAATGGCCGCCGCGAGAAAACGGCGAAGAACCGCTTGTGTAGCCGTAGATTAAGAAAGCACATTAAATTTCATCAATTGTGTTCACATACGGACGACTAGACAGACATACAGACAATCAAACCGTAAGTGGGTCTGTCCAAAATTTGATACAGATCAATAGTTTTGATGATTAATCTATTTGCCAAATTTTATCTATGCAACTCATTTTATGTTTGAGCTATCAGTTTAGCACACACTCGTACGAACTGACCGACTCTACATATAGACGGATTTCATCCAAAAATTGACAATGGTCTACCATTCGCACATTAAATTTCATTTCTGTTTCTCGATCCGTTTTCGATTCATCGAGTTCACAAACAGACAGACACAATTCTAAAAATGTTATTCGATAAAGGCTTGACACATATAATCGAGTTTGGTGCTAGAAGCACATAAGCGATATCATCAGACGGAGAGTGATGTATAAAATACGAATAATATTTTTTACCACCGAATTTTGGGCTGTGTGATAGATCTATATTCAACAAAATCTCGCTGACAAATATTTTGCTGATTACAATACGAAAAAGTTAAAGAATCTATACTTATAAAAGGCAATGTTTGTGTCTGCGATGTCCAGATGAATCCATCGCACTTACAGCTATGAGATTTGGCACACAGGTAGTCGTAATGGTGACTGAATGCCCCTCAAAGCTGAAATTTTAAAATTTAATCTAGAAAATTTTTTATTTAATGTTTTGGTTGATTTTTCGCACTAATTTCTCAATAGAATGGTTTCGAATAATTGAACGAATAAAAAATAGATAAACCATTGGAAAGAGCACACGATTTCCGTTCTAATGTAGTTAGTTTCGAATTTCTAACGTAATTTACTTAGAGAATTTTTTTGAAAATAGTCACTTTTCAAAAATAAAATTTTCCGGAATTCTTAAAATTCTTGCATCCGATGTTCTAATAAAGATATCATTTTCAAAAATTTTTTGGTATTAAATGAATTATTTTTCTCTGATTTAAAACAAGAACGGTTAAAATATTTTATTTCTTCGATTTTAGATTAATTTATTTCTTGATGGGATTAGAGAATTTTTCTCGATTGCCGACTATGAAGAAGCAAGGCGTTTCGCCTTGGCTATGCCCTCTGGCGGAAAAAAAACTGTGGTCGTAAAGCGAGCAATAAGGTTCTGACTATATCTTTAGTTAGAGAAGACTAGAAAAAATCAAATTGATTTCAAGGAGCTATTTACATAATCTGGCTTCAAAGTTTATACCTGAAGTGGAAGATTTAATCTCTCTTTTTCTTTTCTTCTTTGAATCATTTTGGATATATTTAGATTCTATAATTTATAATTTCATTGTCGCTTTAAAAAAAAAAACGTACCTTCAGTTAATGTCATTGTCGCGAAGAGAAATAAGCGGTCAAAATCAATAATATATATATATATTTGTATTGATTTTGTTTTCAAAAATTTATTTTATGTGATTGTGGGCTTTAAAAAACATTTTGTTGAAATTTATGATACCACGGGCAACGCCGTGCGGGTACTGCTAGTTATTACATAAAATAGAATCATTTGAAGGTTTGTAAAACGTAAATTTCAGAGCAAATAGCTTGATAAATTAGAAAAGAGCAAGAAAAAAATAGATACAAATTAAACAGATTTTCCTGGTGGAAATGCAATGAAATTAATTTTTTCTTACTTGAATGATAAAAGATGAGCAGTTAAACCAGAAAACAGCATTCCTAACAAGTAAATATATTTGGCGTATATCACAACTTTCATATTAGCACACATTACATCATCCTGTAAAATGAAAAGAAAATTTAAGAAAAAAGTGCGAAAATTATTAGCATTTGTACAATAAAAACCTTATTTAGAAAGAATTTTTGGAAATTTCTTTTTCTAAGGTTGGTTATTTCTTGTTTAAATACAGTAAAGCACCGTTTATACGTTTCTCATTTATATGTCATTTGATGACAGTCCCGATTCATTCGTAACCATTGTAAAGTACTTCGTTTATACGACGTAAAGTTCGGTTATACGCCGTTTTAAACCTTTCTAAAATTCGAAATTTTCTGCCTCAGTCATTATATCTCTGTTCCTATTAGAAGGGGGAAACTTTTCCTAGAAAGCTGGTGAAATAACATCCTTTTCTCCCTGCCATTTCCAAATAAAGGCCTGCCATTTACAAACAAAGGCCTGCAATTTACAAATAAAGGCCTGCCATTTTTAAATAAGGCCTGCCATTTACAAATAAAGGCCTGCCATGTTTAAATAAGGGCCTGCCATTTCCAAATAAAGGCCTGCCATTTTTAAATAAGGGCCTGCCATTTTTAAATAAGGGGCTGCCATTTCCAAATAAAGGCCTGCCATCTATACTTATAAAAGGCAATGTTTGTGTGTGTGTATGTGTGTGTGTGTCCGCGATATCCAGACGAATCTATGAAATTTGGCACACAGTAGTCGTAATGGTGACTGGATGCACCTCGAAGCCGGAATTTTAAAATTTAATCTAGTAATTTTTTTTATTTAATGTTTTGTGTTGTTTTGAGTCATTTTCGGCACGTTTACAGCTGTAGTATCTTTTCTAAAGATAGTTGAAAAACAAATTATGCACCATTGGATAGAACAAACAATTTTCTTTCTAATGAAATTTGTCTTGAACTTCAAACGTAATTTACTGAATTTCAAGAAATTTTTAAAAAATAGTCAGTTTTGCCGACAAAATTTTGTTTTCGTTTTTAAATTTACTGCATCCCCCATTCTAATAAAGTTATCTCTTTCATTTTTTTGAGGTAATGAATGGAATATTTCCCCCTGATTTAAAACAAGAACGGTTAAAATATATTTTATGGTTGAATATTAATTAATTTTTTTCAGAAGTACTACAATATGTTCGTACTACTTTTTCCCTCGGTTCTTCGTAACCAAGGTCGCGGTGTTCTATTTCCAGCATGCATTTCGTCGAAACCACGTAACGTCATAATCCCTTTGGTGAAGATTGTAAGCTTTTAAAAAAAAATTTGTTGAAATTCAGGATGTCACGGGCAACGTCGTGAAGGTACTACTAGTTTCCAAATAAAGGCCAGCCATTTCCAAATAAAGTCATACCTGCATGCACATAAATCACATAAAATAAAAAAAAATATAAAATTAGTACGCAAGATGCGCAATAAAGGTACGATTTTGCTCATGTTTATGGTAAATTAATTTTAAAATTTAATTATTATTTCCACTACTGTGTAGTAATTTAAAATTAGTATCTTGAAAAACTTTCAAATGATTACTTTTAAAAGAATTTGCATTAGTAGCATTAAATTTACTATAATCAAAAGGTGTTTAGTAAAATTTCAATTATTCGTCTTCTTTATTTATACGTCGTTTTATGTCAATCCCTTGAACGACGTATATACGGTGCTTTACTGCAGATAGTGTTCACGAACTCTTCGAACGAAGACAGAGAGAGAGAAAAAGAGAGAGGAGAATGGTAATACACAGCAAAAAGAACAGTGTCTGTCACGGAATTTAGGGTCACAATCACTCAACATAGTAGAAAAATAAATATAATTTGCCCAGATTGTTTCTTCTATGAAAGGGAACAAAATACACGTCTCGTGCACAAACTGATTAAATGCGTTACATGAAAAAATCCAATGGATTCAGGACCAGTGAATACAGAAGCCAAACTGCAGGCCCAGGTGTATATATGAATGTTTGTAAAAGACCTTTAGGGACACTCTGTATGCATATATAATACGTCTTGGATGCTTCCATTCACTCAACAGGGTGGATGAATGTTCCCATAAGCTTTCAATATCTTTAAAGAACAATAATATTCATTATCGTTACAGCAGCTGATATGCTTTTCATTTTGCGTTTCTATAACACAACATGAATTGCGATCTGAAGTTAAAAAACAAGTAATGCCGATATTGCTGTGTACTGTCACTTCTCTTTTTTTTGTTCGCGGACATGCAGTTAAACCATACAGATTGTTAAATTTACCTGATCAGTATTTCTGAACGAACTGGAACAAGAGAAGTTGGTAACTTGGCCATGCAAAATTGCCCCAGTCTGGCATTTTGAGAAGGCGCAGTTAATTACTGAACTAAATAAACTCACTTCTGGGCTTGATATATCTGAAAAAGAATCGCAGAATATTTAAAACATGACGAGTCGTGGTATCAATGCATACTCGATGTATGAATATATATGGGATTGGGAAGATATGGATTAAAAATATTCCACGATTATTATATGTTTATGTTAGATAAAGGCATCAACAAGCAAAAAATTTGGTTGATAAGAACTTTAAATTTAAAAGAAAGTGCAAAAATAATATGTTATTTGTCTCTTGATAAAAATGCTTAATAAATAAATATATGGTTATATAAAAAATGACTTCAAATTAATAAAATATTCTTTTTATCATGCAGATCCAGATTTTACTAGGCCAGCTGTTATATAAGAATCATCCAAATATTAATAAAATAAGACTACCAAACGTTTACCATCCACAAAATAATAATAAACATCTTATTTTGCACTAAACTCAAATAAGCCCATTTTACACTAGTGCAGCAACAGAGACATTTGCAAGATCGTATGATTCCCATCAAGATCTGACTGCCATTTCCACGAGCTTACCAGTGAATTTGATCATTACAAGTTCAACTCACAAATTCAGATGATTAAGCGTGAGGACATCTTTGAACTACAGATGGACTCACATTTGAACATCTGGTCACCTTTGTCTGATTTTGAACTTCTCTAATCTCTTATGTTCCTCGTTTGAACTTTTTCCCGGCAGATGATGTCTCGAAGTCATTCTAAGGAATTGGCTATTCTAGATTTTTAATCCACTATCACAACAAAATCACTCTCACACATGCATTTTTATGCTATTGGAAGATGATGTATTCCGATTGCAGCTAAAAAATGTTTAAAAGAAGTTGTTAAACTCTACGTCAATTAAAGCATTTTTCCAAATAAAAATATATACCTATCTCTTACGGTTTATACATTAAGTATTACTGAACCATATATAGAGTGGAGACCCTGTATGGTGTCCCCACTTACCGTGGTCCAATAGCTAATTTCCAAACCGTTAGAGTTAGACATATAGTTCCAATTGAAAAAATGCTTCCAATGAAGGAAATAATTATATTTTATGTTTTTTGAGTCCATGAAATATATTTCTGAAAAAGTTACGAATTTTAATTTTTTATACGGCCCCCCGGTCCTATCAGTTATATTTAGTAAAATATTTTTCACACACTAACATTTTAAGCAAAAAGTTCCACTCTTTTGCGACTATAACGGACCGAGTTATGGAGCTTTGAATATCGCTAACTTAGACCACCTTACACCATTTCAATAACCGCCTCGAAGACGATCCACCAATCAATGCTCAACACTTGCTCGACGAGGCCGCTGATTGGTTTAAAATTAAGAAATTCAAAGCTCCATAATTCGGTCAGTTTTAGTCGCAAAAGAGTGGAATTTTTTTTGTTTAAAATGGTTAGTGTGTGAAGAATATTTTCCTAAATATGACTGATAGGACCGAGGGACCAAATAAAAATTAAAATTTGTAACTTTTTCAAAAATATATTTAGTGACTCAAGAAACATAAAATATATTTCTTCCCTTTATTTAAAGCACTTTTCCAATTAACTATATATCTATCGCTAACGGTTTAGAAATTAGCTATTGGACAACGATAAGTGCGGATACCCTGTATATTCATTATGCCAATTAAAAGAGAAAACAACACATAAAAATTTTCACCAATAGTTGAATACTTACTTGAAAAGTTGTTGCACACGCAGTAGACCTGAGCTGACAATGGAAAAGTGGAAAATAAATACAATGAACTGCATATGGAAGCGGCAAAGTAAACCAGCCACTGGCGATACTGAAACGGGCCGTGTCCTCCGATGAACTCAGGTAAGGTGCGTTTCTTGGAGTCTGCAAAAGTCAGCCTTTGTACCGCACTTTCGGGCCTTTCAAGACTGTCTTCAACCCTTTCGTCGATTGAAGACAGCATCCTGAAAAGAGAGAGACCTTTAACAACCAACAAAGAAATTACGGAGAGATGTCTTCAGTATATGACTTCCCTATGATATATGTAATATGCATAGAAGAGGAAGTCTACTTTACGCCAAATCAATATAGCTTTGAAAAACTGAATCATTGTCCAATTTCGAGCCAGCAGGTTGCTTTACGTCATATTGATGTACTAATGATTGTCTGTTTACGTTGCTTATCTTGTTAGCGATGGGTATACAAACAGATAAAACCGAGAAGATGGTCTGCGTGTAAGAAAAGATAACGACGGAACGCGAGGAGATTTAGTGATTACACAGAACAAAGAGGCTTTCTTTTTTGAACGACTGCATTCACTTTCCGATCGGAAAGTGAATGCATTTTCTATTTAAAAACCCGACGCTTCGTTCTGGCTGGTTGGTTGGTGAGTTGTATCAGGTTTAACGGCGCAAGAGACATTTTTGGCTAAACTGCGCCAAACGCATGGTCTTCGTTCTGGCCGATGAGTAAATTCAATATCAAGTCCAACGCGAGTCTGAAAGTCAGGTAAAGTCTTAGCAAGGGTAATTGTGGTCTAAATGCAGCTTAATTTCCGGATTTGTAAGACGTAAAATAATTATTATTCGCAATTTTGTTGCAGGACATATATATCATTAAGAGATTTAAAATAATTAATATTTTTAGACTAAATATAATTCATACCAGTGGTCAAATATTTTGTCTGATAATACAGTAAAACCCCGGTTAACCGAACTCCGTGTTAATCGAAACCTGGGTTATCCGAAATCCCTCTGAAATCGCAAATCCAAAAAAACACGAACTGTACTGCACGGAAATGATCGTGAAGGAGAGACTTTTTTGCAACGATATTCCCACTTTTTTCTTTTAAGCCTCCCCAAGAAGGTCAGTACTTAATTTTAGATTGCTAAAATTAAAATTAATGGGTATTAACAATATTAATTACGATACTGTTTACCTGTGCGTTTCATGTCCATTGCGCCCGACGGAGGGTTAACTTTAATGAAGAACATAAGGGCAGCCTACAGAGAGTTTTGAATTCGTCTTGCACTCAAAACATTTATTTATTTATTTATTCAAAGAAAGCACACTACAAAGATGACTCCATTTACAGAATGCATGATCAAAAAGATACAAAAAACACAAGCCACAAAGTGAATTAAAACACAAAGAAAAAAAGTAACTGCAGAGAATACAACAGTTCAAAGCTCAAAACCTCATCAATTATAAAAATGCAAACACATAATGTTTTAAAATGAAAACACGCAATTACAAAAGCACCAAAAATACACTGAGGATCCAAAAGTCCATGTTGCACACCGTCACATTAAAATTATAAAAAAAAATCACACAATTTAAAAAAAAATTTAGAACACCAAATCAAAAAACCATTAAAAAAGCAAGGGTGAAAAGTCAAACACACACAAACACTAGATCAACGTATAAAAATCTTAATATGTATAGTCAAGTGTAAATTCCAAGATCTCATTTCAGGATTGCATACTGTAATGAGATACATGATGATAATTATGATGTATTTTACCTGTGCCTGTCAGGAGTATTGCGCCAGACGGAGGGTTAACTTTAATAAAGAAGATGAGTGTAGCCTACAAAAAGAGTTTTGCATTCGTTTTACACTCAAGAAATTTCAGAATTACTGTAATTACATACGTCTATTACATGATAGTAATACACGTTCATGGCTTAACCGAAAATATCATTATCCGAAAAGGCACTCTCCCTTTATTTCGGTTAAACGGGGTTGTAGAGTACTTGTAAAATATTAGAAAAAATGTGAGGGATAATTTAATAAATAGATGGGGAAGTTGAACGAAATTCTTTACATTCCATGAATAATTTTCTTTCTGCTATCCGTTCCTCATCTCCAACATTTGCTGATATACATATATGTAGGATATTGCCCGTAAAGAATAATTTAACCACTGTATAAAGAAGGATGTAAGAGCTAGATTAATTTTTTTAGCGATAGATGGAGCCAGAGTTCTGTTCTGTACGAACAATGAGCAGCGCCCTCTTTTTTTCCCACCAAAACCAGACTGCACGCTGAGAGCAGCGCAGCACACCGCAGGCAGCCGAAATGTTAATACCTCTCTCATTCCCTCTGTCTAACAATGTAAATCAGATCAGTCTTGGCGCAGTTAAGTCGCCTATCTTCCCACTATGGTAACTATGTCCGATCTCTCTTTCCTTATGGCTCTGTAAATCTGTAATACCGTAATATTCTTAACCCGTAACATCTATCCCTCGTTAATCTAGCTCCATAAGCTAAATATGACTTCATGTAAATTCTCAACACTCTCGTAAACTTTCTATGTACATATCTCTTTCCCCCCTGTAAATTCTCCCTATAGTATTTAAATAAATGTTTTGTATTTAACTTGAAGTCTACTCGTTTATTTTATGCGATATTTTGTTCTAAATTTAATGTAATAAAAACCCTTAAATCCCCTAGACATAAACCCGATCTATTTACCCCTTAAAGGTAACCCTTCCGTGGGGATTTTGTTTAATTGAACGGAATCCCACAAATATAAGTTTCTAATCTAAAACTCGATGAGTAAAGTGAAGCGACGTCTATATTAATTATTATTAATTGTTATTAAAGACGACAATCACAGGAATTTCGCACCATCTACAAAGCAAACTAAACTTAGCAATTATTTTAAAAAAAGTTTAGACGCCGAAAACGTAAGTGACTTAGTGACAGAATGTAGTGAATCATAAATTAATTTTTAATAAATTTTTAAAACCTTATACTTAGACAATGAAAATATGTGTGTATGCTTGAATCTATGAGTATAATATTTAGGTAGATTCCTTATAGGAATATGCCGAATCATTTAAAACTATATTAGATTTTTACTTCATAGTAGTTTATTTTGAAATGGAGTCAGAATTATCTTTGTTATTAATAAGCATTAAAACTAAATCTTTGTTGCTGTAGATGAATTTATTAGGTTTATATGATTACGCTCAAATAGCACTCAGCATTTAAGTGATGAATTTGGAACAAAATATGCATGTTTACTATAAGTTGGGAAGGAGAATTCTTCCAAAACTTATTTGCTTAAAAAATTAAATCTAGCCAATATTTTTTTAACGTGAACTATTTACAAATAAGTACATAATTAAACTAACTAGGACATTTAATTTAACTTCTGGGCAAAGCCAATATACGTTATCATCATGGACAAAGAGTCGGAATTGCTCCGCTTAATCTAAGACATCTGGTCACTTTAATTAAGGGGTACGACAATAAATTTTAATAATAATTTTTAAAATTAATAATAATTTGGGCACATAATTTTGTAAAATATTTCGTGAATCACAACTAAAAACCAAGAAAATAAAAAAGAATGAAAAAATTAAACAAGATTTTAATTTTGATATAAATGAAATTGACTTATAAAATGGTAGTTTGTGATCTTCACACGAAGTATGCTTGAAATTAATATATTATATAAGGATTTTAAGGTATCCGACAGTGTTCGGAGACATTTTTTTGAAAAATAACTTATATATATATTTTTAATGTTATTTTTCAACTCCATATGTTTTAAAACTATGAAAATATTGTAAAATTAAGCTTTCAAAATAATATTTTTTAAAAAAGCTGAGAAATTTGAAAAAAATGACTAAAATATTTGCCTTACACTAACAGTCATAGACAAAATCATATTCAAAATATACATAAATTCTTGTAGGAGTACATTTTTATGACAGTTATCTGTGTTATGCTGTAAAATCTTTCTTATACTTGTATAGTTTTAAGATATAGCTGAACATAGTTACTAAACTGGTAATTTTTAATAAAAAATGCTTTTCGTTTATATTTAATCACTTAAAAATATTACTTGATTTTAAAATTGACCTTAGTTTTTATAGAAAAACATCAAGCATATTACAGAAAACAATCTCAGAAAATTTCATATCAATACTTGAATAACGTTTTGAGAAATCATTGTTACGGTCGACAGTTTTCCCTCAAAAATATCATTTCTCAGTAAACGCCTTTAAATCTGTCATGCAACTTAAAATAATGCTTACAGTTCGGTAATAAAACAGCTGTAACTCCATTTGTAATTCACGTAGAGTAAAAAGTGAGACAGTTTTAGAAAGCTGATTAAACAGGCTACAAAATTTAAGTCATAAAATGTTTTTTGATAATTTCACAAAAACGACGATTTTAAACCAGCCGGATACCTTAAAATATGTTAAAAGCAACTAAAAGAAAGATTGGCACATGATGCAAATATAGAATGCAATAAAGCGCAGTTTACCATTATACGTCGCTTCATCACAGTCCCGATTCATTCGTAATCATTGTAATAAAGTATTTCGTTCATACGACATTTATTTAAAATTTAGGATATACGTCTTTTCCTCTTTATAAATTCGCAAAATTTTCTGCCTCAGTATTTATTTCTCCGTTCCTATTAAAGGCGTAAACGTTTCCGAGAAAGAAAGAGGGATAAAATCTTTTTCCTCTCTGCCATTTCCAAATAAAGACTTACCTGCATGCACTTAATTAATAAAAAAAAGAAACGTATAATTAGTACTCAAATTATGCAATAAATTTATGACTTTTCTCACTTTTATGATAAATGTATAATTTTAAAATTTAATTATTATTTCTATACTATCTAGTAAAACCAGCACTGTCTTAAAAAAAACTTCAAAATTATTACTTTGAAATTAATTTGCATGAGTTGCATTAAATTGATTATAATCACAGTTTTTTATTAAAATTTCGATTGTACGTCTTTTCATTGATACAGTACAACCTCGTTAAACCGAACAAATTGAGGCTGACCTCTTTACGGATTCCGAGAAATTCGATAAAATACTCTTAATATACCAAATGTAGTAGAGCAGCGGTTCCCAACCTGTTTGGTTGTGCGGACCACCAAACAGGTTGTGTAAAAAATATTTTGAGGCCCACTAACTAAATATACAAGTAAAAATATATAAACACATATAATGCATACTTAATATATAAGCACGTGTAAGTCAGAAATTAGTAAAACTTACTGTAAAAGGGTAAAAAAAATATTATTTATAAAGCAAAAAAGCTTTATTGCTTTCACTTAGCTGTCGCAGTGAAAGAAAACTCAAAAACAAGCGGTCAAGATTCCAAATAAAAAAAATCAATGAGATTTTTGACATTGTTTGTCCCCCACGAGAGAGTCAACATCTGGATTGGAACTTGACAGATTCAGCAGGAAGTCATTTTCAACATTCAGTTTGTTTCTGTACTTAAGTTTAAAAAAAAAAAAAAATGCGAAAGCGCGTTCTCACAGATTAAGTGGTTGAGAACCCCATCAGCTCCCCGACTTCGACTCTTCTCTAGCGTTCCGCGGCCCACTAATATGATACACGACGCCCACAAGTAGGCCACGGCCTATAGGTTGGGAACCGATGTAGTAGAGTACTGATTTTGGTTCTATGTGAAGGATTCCCATCGTCGATCAAGTTGAGTTCCTTAATTACGTTAAAAGGGGATAAGCTATTTTGATTCTACTCGTTAAGGTGCCGTATTCATTATTAAATACAAATTCAAATGTTTCTTTTAAGTTAGGAATAAACATTAGCTTTGTTTCTGATTCGTGATTGTTATTTTTCCTTCATTTATTAATAAAAATATTTTCGAAAATTTAAAAATAATGTTAGGATTCTCGAGGTTCTACTATAAGTCGTTTTACGTCTGACCCTTGAAAAACGTATAAACGGTGCTTTATTGTATTTATAATAAGCAATTATTTATTCAAATCAAGACAAATATAGGACAACCAGTCAGTAATTAGGACTATACCTGCTAATCCGGGACATCTGGTCACTTTAGTTAAACAAGCTAAAACTTTAATCCTATTCGTGATCACGAAATTATTTATACATGCAAGTAACAATGGACACACAGAAGAATATTCTCAACTCATTTACTGTTAATTTAATTTAATCAGTTGGATATTTAATGGTGGCAGCGTGCCAATACTTTGTCCTCTAGTGACAGTTTGAGTAATATAAATGAAGAACCACCAAGCCTCTTCTGATAAACCGTTTCTTTTTTCATTGGGTATCGAGAATTCGTCATAAAAGAAATTCCTAAACGTGCGGTTCAAACTAGACGGAGGTCATTTGATCTCATGACAGAAAGAAAACGTTAAGTTCTAACGCCACCATTCTTTTTAAACTCTCGAATGCACTGGTAAACATTGAAAGCAATTCATCAATCACAAAAAAGGCGCCTGACAGCCAACCCGACATTTATTTCTTAGTGAAATTTTTTCCAAGGTTAAATGATTTAAGATGATATTTCGTGCTGGGTTTTTGTTATGAGAAAAAACTAGTAAATCTACCATAATAAAATACCGAAAAGTTTAAATTATAACGGCTTTTGAAAAATTAAGAAAGTATCGGTACTTTCGTATTTATTGTAGTTATTCCAATCAGTTTATACTTCTTGCTTTTAGTGGACTCGATATAAATGTGTGTTTTTTGAAAGAAATTCAAAAAGTAAGCACAAGTAAAAAGATATATCATTGTTTCCCTATACTTCATTTAAAGTAAAACTCAACACGATTTTGTTTAACACTTGAAATCCTGTAAATAAGTTACTTTCGAATTCTGGAGACTAAAAATAATTTGGTCTTTAAAAATTTATTAAAATTTTGAATATAGAGATTACGGTGCAACTTTAAATTTTGTTTTTGTTGAAGTGAAACTGTAATCGACATTACGATGATGGAATGTCATATGGTGAGTTCAGTCCGACATACATTCGACACGACGACCGCAAGTGATGTGGCAAATATTATGTTAGTACGTACTACACACTTCCACTACTTATAAATTATAATTAAATTAATATGCAACAAAATTGTAATCGAATTCTAATACGATGGTGATTGAATTATAATTACAATAGAGATTGCTCTCCTATTATTCAATTTTTAAACATTGTTTCGCCATTCGCTTTCTCATGTTTTGAAATGCAGATGTCCGAGATTTGGAGCTCTTATAACTAAAGGTTTTTTTTTTTCAACTACAGTGCTCCGACTTCCATAAGTGGCCACCCCTGATTAGCGGTCACCCCTCTCAAAGGCCACTTTTGTTTGGCATGTAATTTTCGGTCCATTGATATAATATTAATATAACCTCTACGAGCGGTCACTCCAACTCCTCTGAGCGGCCGGGGTGATGGCCCGTTCAATTTCAACGAAATACTTTCCTTTCGACTCTCTGACTTTGGACCTTTTATAACGAGAAAATGGAGGAAAGAAAGTACAAAAAAATACATAAACTCAAAAATACAACCGAAAATCAGATCGAAATTCATCCTTCCTTTCCCAATGTGAAGAGAAAAGTGAATTTCGGCCTCTACCGGGATGAGGCATTCAAGAGTTCATTTATGTTTTTCAAGCGGAGATTCGGACTCTGACAAAGATGCTGTTGATACGGGTGGGACTGTCAGCAAATGAAACCTTCATTTCAACAGATTTTAGTAAAAATAGTGATATCATTTCTCATTCCTCAACAATTACCGTAGAAACGATTAAGGATTTATTTTTCCAATTAAAAAAACATTTTAAGTTACCTCCGAAAAAACTGAAAGATCCAAGCAAACACAAAAGACAAGGAAGTTTCCACCAAAATACTTTTTTCTTCAGATGATTTTTAAAATTCGCTTCTTCAGATTCAACAAGCTAAGGCCTATCTAAATACATATTTTGTACTTCTTAACATGAAAGCCCTATAAGCGACAACCCTCTGAGCGGCCACTATTCTTTAAAGATGGAGAGAGGAGAAGTTTTACTGTACTTTAATTCTAACCACGAAGTACAATATTTAACATTTTACTGACTTCAAAAAGACCAGCTCGGATTAATTTATTTGTGCGCACGCGCTGATGACATTTTGATTTGTCTTAACCGACGCTTTTCTTCTGTGAGTCATGTGTCAACTTGCAATCGCCACTTACCGCAAGTAATTCGAGGCTTCAACCCAAGATTCATTCATTTGTGGTCCTATTAATTCAGGTCTTAAGTAGATGATGACAGATTTCCGGTTGCTCAGCTAAACATCAAACAACAGCGCTTCCGTAAAGGAATTTTCGCCATTTTCTGAGTAGTTCCTTGTTTCAGGAGAAAACGAAAGGAAGTGATACGTTTCTTTTCTAAAGAATTAAAATTATGTCATTGGCGAAGTCGAGTATGCTTCCTTTCTTAATGTTTCTTGGCATTTTTTTCTTCTAATATTCAGGATAGCACCACGATGTTATGCTCCATGATCCTTTTTGAGAACTTATGATTAGCAGATTACAATGAAACTTCGATTAACCGTCACTTATTTAACCATCAAAAAGTAAAAAATAACGTAGGTTTATAGTATTACAGTTATAATTAACAAAATTTAGCAAAGATATTAACTATAAATTAATTAGTCAAAAATGAATTAAAACTCTTTTGTATTATATAGAATGGCGCATATGCAGCTATTTCTAATATAATACAGAAACAAATAATATAAATATAAAACAAAAGTAAAAAAATGAAAAAGTATAAGAAACAGAAGATTGAAACAATAACGATAACAATACACCTTTTTGCGTGCCCAACGCAACAGTATCAAGCGATTGCATCAACAAAAAATTACAACGATTAATATTACAAAACATAAAATAGAATTTAGAATGTAAAAGAGAAATATTCAAAATGGAACGAATGAATGAGAACCTAAATGACGAACTTTTTCAAAGCCCACTCGCCATCGAAGTTCTAAAATGGACAAAATTTTCTGTCAAAGGTAAGATTATAAATCAAAAATATACCCTTTGTGGCCTGAATTTTGTCCAACCTCAATACAAGAGACATTTTGAAAAAATCAAGAGGCAAAACATCCTTAATAAAAATCCAAAATATACTGGAGTGTGTAAAATTATTATTATATTGAAGTTTATATTAATCGTTTTGTACAATCAAATCCAATATGCATGTATTATTAGGTTTTAAAGGATTTTCTTTTCATTTTCGTTCTAAGCCAGCAATGATATCACTTTACTGTACATATGTATTAGGCGATTTCTGTGATCCGTCTATTCGGTTATCTGTCACAGTGCCCTGGTCTGAACGGTGGCGGTTAATTGAAGTTTTACTGTATCTCTGCAAACTTCACGTTTAACTAGCCTGTAAAAGTGTTTTTTTATTGCTGCTTGGATCCTTTGATTGCATAGATAAATTTCTATGTTTTAGACTTCCTTGAGTTTGTAAAAAGCATTTTTTGGAATAACATCTGTTCGTTCATGTGCAGTGAACACGATAACTTAAAGAAACGACTTGAATGAATTACATTTCAATTGTGGTCACTGCACCAAAATTATAGACCTATATAAAATTTGTGAACGGGATCTATCTCTTCTTCCGTCTATCTGCATGTGAAGACGGTAGTTCGAGAACCACAAAGAAGATGGATAAATTTTTGCACATATTTTATTACAAAAATAGGAGATTTCTATCAAATTTTGGGCCAAATATATCAAAGGACAAACTGTCTATCGGTCTACCCGTTCATGCATATGAGGACAAGATAACTCAAAATTGGAAAGAGCTGGATCAATGAAATTAAGATCAAAATTATGGATCTACATCAAATTGTAGGAAAATCTGTCTAAGACAGTGTTTCTCAACCTTTCAGCATTTGCGACCCAATTTTCAATCATAATTTTCATCACGCTCCCCCTACAATAACAATGTATACAATAATAAATATATTACAACAAAACTATTATAGACATTAAAACGCAACAAAATTGACGACATACGATTGAAAAAACCAAGGAAGGAAGAATCCACATGGAAAATTTCGTCAAAGGCCACTTTCCATTTTGGATTCTAATTGGGATAAGTTTTCTGTCAAGGAAAAACGACTTTAAGGTCAAATAAACTTTTCCTCTGTACTCTGAAACTATCCCGGACGATTGGAAACGAAAATAGGAAAAAAATTCACAAAATCGCATTCTAAACAGTCTTTATTAACAAAGAAAAAAGGCTTGAGAAAACCTTACCTATCGCCAACATGGCAGAAAAGATGCCAACTACAAACAAAGGAAAGGAGCACCAGATACATTGCTTTTATTATTGTTCTTTTATCTCTTTTAGCTATTATTTTCTGTACTTACTCCAGTTTCTATACAATAATAACGTATTTTTGGTATTTTGACGCTAAAGCTACACTGCGACCTTAATTACAAACTAACAAGAATACGTAAATTCTTTCAGTAAATTAATCAATTTTTTTAATAATATCTTCTTTCCAATATGTTCGCGCCCCATTTAGATCTCAACACATCCATACGTTGAGAATCGCTGCTCTAAGAGAAGATGTACTTTTCTTAAATATATACTCGGAACTCTTCTATACACGATGAAGCAAAACCCAAACCGCCGCATACTGGAAATATTCAAAATAAATAAATTAAAAAATGAAAATAAAGGGGAGAACACTCCTGCTTGTTTCTATTTACAGTAGAACCTCGATTATCCTGGCGTTTATGAACCGACGTCTCTGCTAACCGAGTAAGTAACAATAATTCGAATTGTGTTTTACTTTCTCGCATACCAAGAGAAAGTTTCTTAACCGTCATAAAATTAGAACTCGAGATTTTGATGAATCGCCACGCTTTAGACTTACCGAGTGCGAAAAACACAATTTTGGTATTATGTCTGCCTGTATGTATGTTTGTCTGGTAATTCAAAAACTGTTATAGGTAGAGAGATGAAATTTGGTATGTGACCTTTACACATGATTTGTAGGTTTCTATCAAATTTCGGACAAAATCCATCCATGGGAAGTCTGTGTTCATGTGAAAACGATAACTCAAAAACTTAAACAGCAACATGCATAAAATTTGATACACAGTTTTATCATCGGGAATGAAGGTCCGTATCAAATTTTAGGACAAATCGGTCGAAGGGTTGACTGTCTGTTGGTCTGCATAATCGCATACTTTTGAACACAATAACTCCTTAACACAATGACTTTGAAAAATGAAATTTGGTATGCGGACTTCTAACCTTAATTGTAGATTTGTGTTCAATTTTTGTTTCAATCGGTTTAAAAAAAGGCTTTCAAATTGCAAATACTGTTTTATTTATCTTTATCTGCCCTATTGCGTAATCGCCCTTGTGTTGCTTCAAAACGGGACGTTAATATATCTAAACTACACTAACCAAACTTAGCTTCGCTGCGAGAAACTCGTGGTATGCTGTTATTTATTTTTTCTCCACCTGCGTTAGGGACGCTTGGTGCGTTTTACTGCCTTTTAGTTTATTTTTTTCTCTACATGTGTTAAGGAATATACGAGAAAGTTTAGGCGAGACCACTCCCGCTGGTTCCTTTTCTGAGTGAACGAATACTTGAGAAATTTATGTCAAAGTTGGCATTAGAGCCTATTTTCGAGGATTTTCACTACGCGAAGGCTTACAGAAGATCATCATCGGGGGGTAATATCTTATAAGTCAAGAAGTTATTTAAAGGAGAGAGAAAAAAAATGGTTTCATTCTTATATCTAAGCACTTCATCAGTGATGCTAGCTAACATGCATTCCATGCATTTTCACGAAGAAAAAGAAATGTGTCGGAAAATTTCGCACTGTTCGAAAATATTCTTTTGACCTTTAAAGAACCACAGGGAAATTGCAGAAGAAACAGCGATAATAAGTCAAAATTCTCGAATTCTCCTATAAAAAGTGATTAATATTTCAAAAAACGCATGGAAGAGGTTTGTTATCAAATAAAAGTGTTTGTTAAAATGCTAATAAGTGGTAGCATTTGCGGATTTATTTTATAATTTCAAACAAAGAATTTTGGTAAACCTTGTCAGAAGAAAAGAAGTCATATTTTAGAATTTAAACGAATCTATTAACCGAAATGTCGATTATCCGAGGTCCCAATCAGCTCGGATAAAGGAGATTCTATTATACCTTTACGTAAGGAACTCAAATGACGTCACAGTCACATGCCACGCATAATCGCGCATGTCATTCAACATTTAGATGCACGTTTCCTCACGCTATACTCTGACATCACAACTTTTTTCCTCCTGAAAGTTATGCAATGGATTTCAAAATTAAAATACCGCAAGTGTATTTGACATATGTCACGTAAGCATGAAGCGACTCCACAGCAAGAAAATTTCCGTCTTACCAATCATCGAATAATATTTTTCTTTCTCTTAATCATGTACACTTTAATACAGTACAATCCCGCTGAACCGAACTAAAGGTGGGAAAGCCGTTTCGGGTAACAAATTTTTCGGTTAAACCATGAACATCTATAACTATTTTGTATCTCATTACAGCATGCAATTCTGAAATGAGATCTTGGACTTTACACTTGACTATACATATTAAGACTTTTATACGCTGATCTAGTGTTTGTGTGTGTTTGACTTTTTGACCCTTGCTTTTTAAATGTTTTTTTGATTTGGTGTTCTAAATTTTTTAAAAAAAATTGTGTAATTTTTTTTTCTTATAATTTTAATGTGACGGTGTGCAACATGGACTTTTGGAGCCTCAGTGTATTTTTGGTGCTTTTGTAATTGCGTGTTTTCATTTTAAAACATTTATGTGTTTGCATTTTTATAATTGATGAGGTTTTGAGCTTTGAACTGTTGTATTCTCTGCAGTTACTTTTTTTTCTTTGTGTTTTAATTCACTTTGTGGCTTATGTTTTTTTGTATCTTTTTGATCATGCACTCTGTAAATGGAGTCATCTCTGTAGTGTGCTTTCTTTGAATAAATAAATAAATAAATGTTTTGAGTGCAAAACGAATTCAAAACTCTCTGTAGGCTGTCCTTATGTTCTTCATTAAAGTTAACCCTCCGTCGGGCACAATGCACACGACACGCACAGGTAAACAATATCGCAATTAATATAGTTAATACCCATTAATTTTAATTTTAGCGATTTAAAATTAAGTACTGACCTTCTTGGGGAGGCTTAAAAGAAAAAGTGGGGATATTGTTGCAAAAAAGTCTCGCCTTCGCAATTATTTCTAAGCAGTATAAGTATGTGTTTTTTGGATTTACGATTTCAGAGGCATTTCGAATAACACGGGTTAACCCGGATAACTAGAGTTTTAGTGAATTTATACTTAAACTAGAAGATTTGTGCCCGTCAAAGAGGTCTATTCTGGTACCCCCGGTTTGGTTGGGAGATGTCACTTTTCCCGTTCTTAACGTGCGGAAAATGTGACGTCTCCCAACCCAACCGGGGGTACCAGAACAGACTCGTAAGACGGACTTTCTCTTGCCAACAATATTTCAGATCTGATTGTCACAGATTTACTAACGAAAGTTGATGAAGAAAATATGATGCATATTGCCAGAGTGCTTAAGAAATAAAAAAAGCACGAATAACAGAAATGATGAATCAATTTGACACTAACTTTCGTTTTGTTCGAATAAAAAAAATGCAAAATCCACTAACAGAAATACAAAATAAAATAAATAATGAATTGATGAATGCAAATCTTTAAGTAAAAGGAGCCTTTCAGTGTAAGAACGGTTAAGGAAAAAATATAAAATATATAAATATTCATTTCCAAAATTAAGTATGAAAAAGCTTTTAATAAAAACTGAACTATTCTAAATAGTTCTGTGTGCATGAATTAAATAAAAAGAAAGAAAACGAAGCGTAGAGGCTTAGTTGCTTCAAACGTTGGTGCGCTTCTTCAAGCTCACAGTTTTAAGATCCGTACATACCATAATTCAGCCCGATGAATCAACGTAAAATAAACCAGCGGGAGTGTTCTCCCCTAAACTTTCTCGTATACTTCCCCAAAAAGGTGCTGTTTCCCCTTCCACCGCGTGGCTAAAAAAATTCGAACCTACTGTTACCTAGAATCCAATGACTATCAGAAGGGTTTTCATTATAGTGATTGAAAAATATCTAGGTAAAGAATCAAATTCAAAGAGATGCGTACCGATTTTCCGCTCTTACCGGCTCAAGAACAAACTGACGTAATCCGCTTCATAGCTTTCGCGTGCACAGAAGATTGCTTCCAGTACGCATGCGCGTGGAGATGACGGATTCTTTTCAAAAGTAAATTATACAGACCGACTGACAGTCAACCCTTTGACGGATTTGGCCCAAAATTTTATACGGACCTACATTCATGACGATAAAACTGTGTACCAAATTTTTTCCATCTAGCTATTCAAGTTTTTAAGTTATAGTGTTCGCATGATCGCGGACAGACAGGCAGACTTCCCGTAAACGGATTTTATCCAAAATTTGATAGAAACCTACAAATTATGTGTCAAGATCACATACCAAATTTCATCCCCGTAGCTCTACTAGTTTTCGAGTTATCGTGTTCACAGACAGACACAATTCCAAAATTTTGTTTTTCGGACTCAGGGAGGTCTAAAACGTGGAGATTAGTCAAAATCTAGTTCGAATTTTTTGACGATTACAATACTTTCTCTTTGTATACTTCGTGTACGAGAAAGTGAAAAGAAACGAAGCTGCTAAATTCGGTTAAAACAATAAATAAAGTAAACAGTCAAATTGCAACAATGTTCCATTTATCCCATGCATATGTTAATATGTAGACGTAAATTTTCTCTTTCGCACGTAGCCAAACCAAATGCTAATTAGTAGACGCACAAACCGCCTGAATCTCTTTCACGTAGCCAAACCAAACCACGTGAGCGTTACCACAATTTCTGGATAAATCTAATATAGGTTCAACTTCTGATGAGAAGGAGAAAAGTTTCGTAATCAAGTGCAACTCCGCAAACACTGTATCTGTCGCATGTTGCACCTATTTCTCGATTTTAAGAAATTAAAGAAATGTGAAAAAAATATAACGACTAGAAAGGAATGGAATATAGCAAATCGTTCTCACGTGAAAATTTAGTTAAGGTTACTATTATGAAAAGCTTGACAGAAATAATTTTCTTAAAGCATTGTCAGTGGAAAAGTAGAAAATACACTTTCATCAGACTGATGCTATTCAGCGGATATGACAGAGCAACGGTTCATTCATGTTTACGTTTACTAGCCTACATTATGTAAATGCACATAAAATTATGAAAAACTCGAAAATTACTTTTTATGTTTAGTGACGGGATTAGCCCATACGTTACTAAAACAGATTGGACGTACTTCTATTGTACTACATCCTTTTTTAGGGTAGCTAAAAAGCATGTTACGATTCTATATTACATTTCAAACCACCAGTTATTGTAAACTCTATACTATAATAATTAGATAAACGAAAGTGTATCTCGATTTAAAAAGAATACCATACATTTCTGATAAGGGATTTAATGATCCGAATTAATTAGAATTTTATTTCATCCAAATCATGAAATAATTCATAAAAAATTTCACAGAAAACTTTAAACTTGCGTCTGTTATTATAAATCCTACGAATAAACAGTAAAACTTCCAATAACCACTGTTATTCGAAGTTTTACTGTTTATCCGAAGGATTTCTGTTTTCCTTCATCATCTAAAAAAATCTAAGCCGTCATTTCTGTTTATTACTACTCTTATATTGAAGTTCAGATTAATCGTTTTGCAAAATTAAATGCAATATGTATGTATTATTCACTCTTAGAAGGTTTCTATTTTCATTTTCACCTCAAGCCACCTGTGAAATCAGCTACTGTACACTCACGGAAAAACCCAGCGGGAGTGGTCTCTAAACTTTCTCGTATACTTCCCCAAAAAGGTGCTGTTTCCCCTCCCCCTCGTGGATAAAAATATTCGAACCTACTGTAACCCAGAATCCAATGGCTATCAGAATGTCTTTCATTGTAGGTTATAGTGATAGTAAAATATTTAGGTAAAGAATCAAATCCAAAGAGATGCGAACCGATTAAAACGCATCTATAACACACTGCTAGGTTCCACTCTTGCCGGCTCAAGGACAAAGTGACGTAATCCTCCCACGTGCACAGAGAGTGCTACCAGTACGCATGCGTATGGAGAATCTGATTAGAAAATTTAATTATGCAATTTGAACGATATTTTTTTAACCGATTGACACAAAAATTGGACACAAATCTACAATTAAGGTAAGAAGGTCACATGCCGAATTTCATTTATCTATGTAATTTTGTTAAGAAGTTATTCGATTAAAAATATGCGATTATACAGACAGACAGACAATCAACCCTATGACGGATTTTGTCCAAAATTTGATAGAAACCTACAAATTATGTGTAAAGATCATATACCAAATTTCATCCCCGTATCCCTAACAGTTTTCGAGTTATCGTGTTCACAGACACACATAATTCCAAAATTGTATTTTTCTGACTCAGGGAAGTCTAAAACGTGGAGATTCGTCAAAATCTCGAGTTCGAATTTTTTGACGATTACAATACTTTCTCTTTGTATACTTCGTATACGAGAAAGTAAAAAATGAGCCACCCCGTATTATTTTGTCGTCGTTCATCGCGTATTAAAACAAAAGGTACCAATTTTCAGGAAATAAGGTCAAGTAAATGTTTTCATGTTTAAAATTTCCATAAGAGGGTCATATATATATTTATAATAGCACGAACTTCAAAATTTCCAATGGAAACACACATTTTTCTTAAAACATTTCGTAACTACATAAAAATTTATGCTGGAATACCAAATTTCATCATCAGAGCATTTTTGGTTTCGGAATTATAAGCAAATGAAATTTTGAGTTTCTAATGTTAAAGAAAAATTTTGAATTTTATTGATATCTTGAGAAATAATATAGCTATTGACCTAGAATTTTTTTATGTAGTACTATGAATTATTCTGCCCATTTTACACTTTTACTTTTCATTCGAAAATAATTTTGAGCACATGAAATATTTTATCAAAAATGATGTTAAAAATTTTTGAATAGCAACACCTACACATTTTTACAGTAATCGAAGCAGATGGCCATCTGAAAAGCCTATGCAAAATTTCAGCATATTCGTAAGAGAAATTTTGAAGTGACATTAAATTTTCTATTTTCGCTGTAAAACGATGCACTTAAGGGGGGCGTCTTATATTTCGAAAACGTTTTCATTATTAAATATAATCATTACACCACTTTATTTTTAAAAAATTTAAATATGTAAGCATTTAACTCTTTTTATACATATAAATTAAAAATTTTATAAATTAAAGTGATGTAATATTACACTATTATTTTTCGCATCAAGTTTTGCCGATTGTAAAATGTAGATAATTACTTAGAAAATAACATTTAAAGTGCGAAATAATTTAAAATGCTACTACCGGCATTTAAACACAAGCAGAGAATTTCTCTATCTAAATGTGGAGACGGCCCCTTCTTTTTTATTTAGAACACAAAATGTCGAATATCTTCCGATATATTCATTTCATGTTAACCAAATTTTATTTCTTGGGGTAATTCTTCCTGAGAAATTTATTTATGACATCAAAAATGGGTGCTGCTATTGAAAATTTTGAAGTTAGTGCAATTTTAAATATTTAGATGACCCCTTATGAAATTTTTAACCATACAGTCTTTTAGTATACGTTATTTCCTGAACATCGGTAACTTTTTTTAAATGCCCAATGAACGACAGCAAAATAATGCTAGGTGGTTCCTTTTTCCCCCCGCTACTGTACATGTGTATTAAGAGATTTCTCTTATCCGTCAATTCGGTTATCCGTCACATCCCTGGTCCGGACGGGGACAGTTAATCGAAGTTTTACTGTAGTTCGATAAGTGTTAGATACGCATGTGGGTCTAGTTTATGTAAAGGGACCTGATATTCTGAATTTCAAACCACGTATCTCTAGATATTAAAGGGGGAGAAAGATGCCAAGTTAGGGCACTAAGCTGAAAACAGAAAGGCGATTCTAGGGTATTTGAAAGCTTTATAATTTACACTAATGGCATCAGGAGCCAACACACAGAATTTTATAGCATTCAACAGAATGATTATTTAGAACTGGAATTATGCCCTAAATTAGGGTGACAGGATTCTGTGAAAATGGGAAAGGAGAATCCTTTAAGATGTAAATTTTTTTAAAAAAATATTAAAATTAATCTAAAAATTGTTTTGATATGAACTTATTTAAAAGTAAGCAGTTCATAATGGTTTTTATAAACACTTTTATTAGAGTATTTTAATAGATGGAATTTTTTTTAAAAAATTTAATTATTCTCTACTTTCTTAAGATTTTAATTTATAATTCGTTATTATAAATATTATGGACTCTTGAAATCAATTTTTATGAGATCCACTATCAGGTGGCGCCACGCGCATGGAATCAAAATTTAATTAAATTAATCGATTAACTGAAATTTAAATTCTGAAAATAATACAGTAGGCTATTATCATATGGAACACACAAGTATACAAAATTTCAAAACTTCAGCACATAATGAAATGAGTGAAAAACTATCGATTAAAAATTCCATCTTTACAAATATGCAAAAGTCAAGTTATATAAAAGTGTTTAAAAAACAGGCAGATTCGGGACATTTCATTCAAAATCACAACAAATCCGAAACAAACAATAAACGAAACTGGACGGAATCTATAAAGTCTGGTGATTTATGTTTGGGAATACATTGACTTTCGAAGGCCTCTAATTTTTAGAGCATAATAGTGAAAAAATTATAAGCAAAATCCTATGCTAAATGTGAACTATTTTTGATTTTATTGTTAAGTTACGGAAGATCACGAACATAAATGACCGTATTAACGTTAATCAGTCGGCGTTAATTATTATTTCAAACCCACTGCGTTCAATTAGCCAAGAATGAACATAATAAATAAAAGAAACACAATCAAATTCAATGAGTCGCAGCGTCGCAATAAGTCATCACACAGATACAGGAAACGGACTATTTTGGTTTGTTGTCTGCAAGGTTGCGTCCTGAAATGGTGTTACGGTCATCACCGTGTGCAAAGTCGAGCGCAGACTCAAACACAACCCGTACACAAACAAAAATTATTGTTAATTTATTAATATTTTGCGCAATTAATAATATTCATATACTAATATAATAGCCCAGATGTCTCGGTAACGCTCTGACGTCAACAACAACAAAACACGCACCATAGCACTGTGAGATGTTAAACGGCATTATTTCATTGTTAGAGAAGCTACATTTCAGTAATTTAAAATTTAAAAGCATAATTGTCGTTCTAATTTCAAATTTAATAGCTCTAAAATAGTGAAATAAAATTTGCTATCGATTAATAAAAAATTTATCTCGCAATGATCAATAGTTCCCGAGCGATCTTAAATTATATTAATCATATATTTCAAATTAATTTCTGTTTTTTAATAGAAAGTAGTAAATCACGTCAGTGGTATATCATGCGCGTGATATAGTTTGGACGCCACGATGCATCTGATTATTTATTGCAATCGTAATGATATAATTTGATAATATTTTTTTGGCAACGTTAAAATTTACACAAAGACATCTGAAGTACAAGGAAAATTGATAAACAACGAAAAATACTTCACACGGAATGTTGTTTACTTTTGAATAAAGAAATATATAAATAAACAAAAATATTCCTGTCATAAAACATATGTTCATTTTATTTGTTTTCAGTCAATGTTAAACAATTCTCTCGCATATATATCTATTTAAACACGTCAAATGTGACGGGAAATCTTTCGAATGAAGAGTCAATTTGCACATACCATGACGGGTGATTTTCTAGTAGATAAATAATTAAACACTATAACATGCACAAACCTCATTTTGAAGAAAACGGGTTTAGTGTAGTTTGATTAGCGTCCTGTTTCGAAGTATTACGAGGGCTGTTTGGGCGCGGAGCCGCGGTCAGACGACGAGGACGACACCGACGCAGACACACACACACTACTCCAAACTTCCACACCATACCAACGTTTGAGCCAGGCCATATTTATCATGTACTAGGGTGAGATCAATGGTGAACTTAATTTAAACACGAAATAAAAATTATGTGGAACAAAAAATTAAAAATGTCAGGCATTATACTTATTATTTTCTGGATTAAATAATTTAGAAAATTTCCGGAATAAAATATGGCTAATCAAGTTGTACAGATAATTTGTAATACAAAAGATAATTTATCTCTTATGAGTATCAATAAATTACAATTAGAACGGTCAATGAATTGTTTTGGTAGAAGGTCTTAGTGGTACAACGAATTGAAGGGAATGTATTGTATATAAGCGATTGTAATATAGGAAATTGAAAATTACGCCTATTTGCATATTTCGATAAGAATCATAAATAGCAGAACAATAAGAATTGATCAAGATTAAAAGAATTAAATGTCAGCATCCAAAATTATTTTTAATAAAAGTAAAATATTTAAATTTGTCTTCTTATTCACTCTCCGAAAAGAATCTCTTTTTGGTCCTTAAAATTTTTTTTCAGCTTCTTACGTTATTTTTATTTATAAGAAGGATGGAAGTGCTAAATAATGCGATGGGGTAAGGAAACAGGGGCTAAACATGCACCGGGCACCAAACTTTGGGGGCACACAGGAAGAAAATAATAGTGCACTTAATTCAATTTGAAGGCTTTTACTCATGTGCAGCGGAGTCTAGCCAAAATATGGCTCTTGCGCCCCGAACCCACCCAAAGAAATTCATTTTTCAGGAGAAAATAAGATCAGAGGCGCGAAAAATACCTCGGGTGTAATTTAATGTTAACACCACTGTTCTAGTAACGGCTCGGAATCGGTCATTTTATTCTGAGAAACAATGATAAATTCGGACATTAAAAAAGTCGACACATTTGAATGTTGGTTTCAATAAACATCTTCAATAATTGCGTTCGACGCAATTCTCTTTGTTTCTACCGAGAACGGAAATAAAACCTCTACTGGATTACAATTCCACTAGTAGCCAGAAAAGTGATTGCCTCATAAATTTTGTCTCAGAAGTAACTGATGTCATCAACACCCTGCTGACACAGTCAATCAAGTGACAAAACGTGTTTTCTTGCAGACAGGAAGAAAACGCTCAGTATCCTCAATATAAATTTTATATTTCTTCATATGTATTTGCCTGATACTGGCATTAAACCGCTACGTTCTTTCGTTTCGTCCATTTCTTTACGTTCTCGTTTACGGAGAGGGCGTATTTGTATCGGCAGAAAATTCGATCTCGAGATTTTGATCACAGCAGATGTTCCGGAGCTCCTGAAGTCGATTTCGTAGACTTGCGTCCCTCGTTTAATGGTGTGACGGAAAAGGATAAAATTATGACGCTTTTTGCGCTAAAGTTAAACGCTTATAGTTCCGCAACCAAATAATACAGAGCGGAAGCGGCCCAAGATAGCTTTACAAACCGGGCAAGGCAACAATACAGCGCCCCCCCCCAACATATCTGACGTATTTTTTTTTAAATTTTATAATACCCGTATTCTAAATATCAAATAAAATTTTAGTGAAAAATAGGCATGTTTTACTTGTAAACACGATTAAATACTACTATGATGAGAAGTTTTGAACTTCAGATATATTTAAGATTATACAGAGGTCATTGAAATAAACACAATAAATTCATTAAAAAAATATATGACTTTATTTCTCAATTTTATTAAACCATAATTTTCTTCATACTCCAGCTTCTGCGCCATTCCGGAATTTGGCGCCACGGGCAGTTCCCCGGTTTGCCCGGGCCTCGGGCTGCCCCTGACACAGAGAGTTGGTTTTAGTTTCATTTAATAGAGAAAGGTGAACATCGAATATTCCAAAAAGAATTTTTGAATTGCGGTTTAGTCACAGTCGAGTTGCAAAGTTGGTGAAAATCACGAAAAATTTTGATGACGTCACAGCGACCGATGCGCGCGCACGCAGACTAAGGTAATTCCTTCATCGATCGCGCGAAATATTACGTAAGAATTGTTGAATTACGTTGAATTTCTAGCTCAAGTTAAACGCTTCTAGCTCCGCAACCAAATGACACAGAGAGTTGGTTTTAGTTTCATTTAACAGAGAAAGGTGGACATTGAAGACTGCAAAAATAATTTTAGAATTTGAAATTACGGTTTAGTCACAGAACAGAACAGAACACCACTTTATGCCCCTGCGACTATAACCTTTTGGTTATTTAAACAGTGTAGCGGACATGAAGTGGAAGAGACATCGGAAGACGCTCCTTAACTGTCTAGTAAGTAAAGGCGAAGGCAGACAGATGATAAAGATTACAAAAATACAAATTTAAAAATCTGGGATAATATACAAGAAACAAAAGGGGAGTATCATATAAAACCATATACAAACAAAAACTGTAAACAGGAAAGAAATATGATCACGAAGTGTACAATATCAACAAACAAGAGAGAAAAAAAAAACTAATCAAATAAAGAAGTCCACAAAAACAAACTAAAATGCGAGTGATAAAGCACATGTGTGTCTGTTCTGTTGATTGTTCTTTTCTTCAAAAAGTGGAAGCGGAGAATAGTTCAGGTGCGCCGTCACTTCGGCGAAGAGGGCGCAAAAATTCCCCATGTCTGCCTGCAGGTAATGGCAGAGGCTTGAAGTGAGAGATGATCATGGATTTATTCGAAAAAGCTCTTGAAAATCATTAAGATGGTGAAGCAATCGTTGGATTTTAAGTCGGGAGCCTTTGTTAGAAGCGACGTTGCGGAACCAGATTAGCTCATGTTGCTGTGCCGGTTTAGTCATGTGGAAGGATGCAGTCAGAATGCACGGTTTGATCACAGTCAAGTTGCAAAGTTGGTGAAAATCACGAAGAGTTTTACATAGATAAAGTCACATAGTCACACTAGACTAATAGTCACTATAGATATAGAGTTAATAGTCACAAACAGCTACTTAGTCGCAGAAAGTCACAGTTGAGTTAAGTAAGTAAGTCTACGACCCTCAATCCCAGCGGCCGTTTCGCAGAGACAGCATCCCGTCGATTTTTTTTGTAATGTGTGTGCGTTTGTCTGTAGGACACGATAAGTTGAATATGCAGGGGCAAGTGAGATGAAGTTTTAATGTGATCCTTAAAAAGAATAGGGGGGGGGGAGGGTGTGGTAAAAAGGATACCATAATTTGGAAACACCGGAAATTTGTTAACAGAAAAACCTGACCTCCCCTTTTTTGTTATCACTTTTGAAATCCTCTGAAAAAAATTTGCACACATTTCGTTCTTGTTCTAAAGATTTTACTTACGAATATACGTACCAAGTTTATGACCGAACTATTATGAATCATACATAGGTGCAGCGATACGATAGGAAACAAGATAGCCAATGTCCACTTGGAAATTTTTTTTTTATAAAATCGACATTAGATATTTATGCTTTAACATTTTCGATTTTACCACGTTTTTATTAACTCGCTTTCTTGTCTGTCTGTCTGTTCGGTACAAATTTTGCGATCGATTTTAAACTAACTTCCCGATGAGCTGGAGACTTGAAACATTAAACATAGTTCAGAACTAGATGACAATGCATTATTAATTCGCTTTCTTGTCTGTCTGTCCGTCTGTTTGTCTGTCATTTCATATTTTGCATGACGCATCTGCAGTACGTTTTTCATTATATCTCGAAAACTATTAACATTACAGACTTGGTTCTTGGGTATATGGATGACCCATGGGATCATCGAAGCACCCCTATATTTTAGCCATATCTTTGCGCATGCGCAGTACGTTTTTCATTATATCTCGAAAACTATTAACATTACAGACTTGGTTCTTGGGTATATGGATCGACCATGGGATCTTCGAAGCACCCCCATATTTTAGCCATATCTTTGAGCATGCGCAGGACGTTTTTCATTATATCTCGAAAACTATTAACATTACAGACTTGGTTCTTGGATATAAGGATGGCCCATGGGACCATCGAAGCACCTCATATTTTAGCCATATCTTTGCGCATGCGCAGTACGTTTTTCATTATATCTCAAAGGTCTCTGCGTCACATAATTTACTTTTTCAGGAAAATAACAATTTTCTATTTATAATCAGGTGAAGAGAAACTGAAATAAACCTGAAATTTGCCACATGTCTCCGTCATAATCTCATCAAGATGTTTAAAATCGATTGCAAAATTTCACACACAGAAGACTAAAAAGCAGAAAATAATTATTTAAAAAAATAAAAATTTTAATAGACCACGTTTTTAAAACGGCCTAAAAAGTATAAAATAATTTCTTCTAGCCCCATACATATTTATAACCCCATACAGATTTAAAACGAAAAACGTGGGGCGCATGCAATATTTAATAGTAGGAGTGTAGGAAGTAGCTGTCGTTGAGAAAACTCACACAACAGTTCATATAATTTCCATTGCAATAAAATTGTTAGTGACTGAAATAAACTATTTATGCATCAATTATCTATTACATGCGCCCCACGTTTTTCGTTTTGAATCTGTATGGGGTTATAAATCTGTATGGGGCTAGAAGAAATTATTTTATACTTTTTAGTCCGTTTTAAAAACGTGGTCTATTAAAATTTTTATTTTTTTAAATAATTATTTTTTTTGTTCTCTCTTTTATGATATGAAAATAAGTTTATAAAAATAAATTCGAGGGTTATTTAAAAAGACTTCGTGGGTCAGTGACTGACCCGCGGGCCATAGGTTCGCTACCGCTGTTTTAGATCAACACCGTCAATGGGAGGAGGTACTTTACTTAAAAATATACCCGGTTATCGCCACATAAACAAGAAATTTAAAAAGCAGAAGTCGTTAACGTAACACTTGCTAAAGCCGTGGGAAGAATATTTATCACCAAATTCGTCAATAAATTTCATATTTTTAAATGCCCATGGTAAGCTATTTTACTACCTCTAATTAGAGTTCCTATCTCTAAGTAACTTTCGAAATCACAAAAAATATTAATAAACACTTTGACTGCATAATGTGGGTTTTAACAATCAAATAAATTATCAATGAATCATAATCATTATTATTATTTTGAGATAGTAATGTGCCAACACTTTTTTTTACACGCGTAAATTTTTCGATGGAACAAATGTATAGATGTTTCATTTTCTTTTTTCTCAAACCACGGCGGATTATATTGATTTGCTAATTAAGTATTAATTAATTACAAAATCAAGACACTTCGTTGACCTAGTAAATTAATTTTATCTAAGTAGCTACGAGAATTCTTTTCTTAAATCAATCCGAACGCCAAAAATATTTTCATATACCATTTCTAGAAAAAGATAGTCCTTTAAAGGGTTAAACAATTGAAAATACTTGCCTCTATAATTGAAGAAAAATGAAAATTAATAGAATTTCAATAAAATAATAGAAAATTTCCTTATAAGCTAACATTAAAAATAGTTTTATGAACAGTTGTAGTAAGTACAGACAAAATAGCAAGGCAACGAAACTGATATCACTGAAAAGATAGTATTTTGTATTTTAAGATGGTGAAACACTCTTGTAATACGTTTCAAGGCCATTAACCGGTAAAACCAAGATTACAATAGAATAATAATAATAAGACAAAGACAAACTATAACTGGAAAATAATAATTTAATGGTGTTATGGTGACAACTGAAAACACGCGACTGCATAATAAACAGGACTTATTTTTTGTTTACACGTTACAAGGAATACCTCATGTGGGGAGTACATGTGATAGCTGACAGGAGAATAGTCCCGCTTCACTCTTTTTAAAAAATACTTCAGGTGATAAGTACTTGAAAGAAAATCTGCACTAAAAGAGAATATTATTTTCGAAATTACACACAACTTGTTTGCAGCAGTGGTGCGCAAACCATTTTCATTTCGCACCCCCTCTCACTTCGTGAAAAAGCTTTTCACGACCCCTCTGGGGGTCGCGACAACGTTTTTTGAAGAAAAGCCTTATATTTTTTTATTGTCAAATAAATTTCTTTGAATTTAGCCACCCACAAAAATTTTATCGCCACCTCCAGAGGAGTCGCGACCCATGATTTGCTTACCACTGGTTTACAGCATTTAAAACGGGAAAACTCACTGATTCCTCATTACTAACGCTAAACGCTCCTATTGCTAACGCCGTGAGAAATTTAATATCATAACTAGTTTTCCAAACTGATCCCAATTACTTATTTATCTGTTTGTATTTTCACTTTATTGAAAAGCAAATTAAAATAAAAACAGCAGAAATCAGTGAGCCCATGGTTAGTAACAGGAAAATGCTGATGTTTACATGCAATAAACGACCTCCACATTATCTCTTCTAGAATTTCAGCATGTAGGGATTTACGATAATCTGAAAATGTAAATATTTCTTGCCGAAGGACGAGGAAAAGGAAGTAATAAAAATATTACGAAGTACGTTTTCAGATTACAATCAGAAAGATTTCTTATAACGTTATGTTTTTATTTAGTCTTCAAACTCTATAATCAGTTTGAAGAGTATAACTTTTTTCTGAGAGTATTAAAACTGAGTCGTTAATCAAAATTGAAGATTCTTTGGAGAAAGTGTAAAGTAGACATGTATTCTGAACTTCAATCTGGGACGCTCTAAAACTCAGTCGGTAATCAAAATTGAAGATTCTTTGGAGAAGGTGTAAAGTAGACATGTATTCTGAACTTCAATTTGGGACGCGCTAAACTCGGGCTCTCAATCAGAGATGTTTGCGGGAGCTGGAAGAGGATAATGGACAAATCCAATAAATAAAATAAATTAGTAGGCTATTCCGGCCGCTGGCCAGGTATCTGGCCACTTTAACTAAGTGATATAATAAATTTATGATGTATAATACGATGAAAGATTTTGGCAGTTGTCATAGAATTTTGTAAAATATCTGTTGCGCGAAACACAGTAAAAAACCAAGAAGAGAAAATAAATAAATTTTATAAAAGCTTTTAAATTATATAAAAAATGGAATCTACTCACTATATATATGAAAAGATAAGTTGTTACGTTTATATGAAACGGCGTATTCTAAAATTCTACACAATTGTGTTTGTTATCCTTCTTTTCGGAAGTTTTCATACTTCAGTACGATGTTCATGGAATTTTAAAATAGTGCGCTAAAATTTGCAAATCAGAAAAAAAGATGCCAGTTTTTCATCCATACATGGCAACCTGAGAAATCTATGAATAGCACAGAATAATATTAATCTCATTTCTTTCCCTTCTCTAAATGAGCTTTTTTAGTTGAGGTGTTTGACGAGGTGGCAAAATTACCGAGATCAAGCAGAAAGGGCTGTCTTGTTGTATGTCAGGGGTGGGGAACCTTTTTGCACTGAAAGACCTCATTAAACTTCGGCAGTTGGGCAAAAAGGTCGCACGAACAGAACCGTAAAGGTTATTGTTCTGTAATTATTATTATATTACAGACAAGTTTATAAGGCCGCAGTTTCTCCACCCTTGCTGTAGGCTGACAAAGGGATCTCTTAGAACTTATTAAATGGCAGTTTGTGATCTTCAAGCGAATTATGTATAGAATTAATATGTTAGTACAAAATTAATATGTTAGTAAAAGTTTCAAAATATACTAAAAACAAATTTTAAAAAAGGGACACGTAATGCAACTATACTAGAAAATAAATGGAATGGACTATACAGCTAATATGGTGCAAATAACAGAATTTCTTAGAGTTAATTTCCTTACGATCTGATTAAATGACTGTTGAAACATTTGGAAGAAAAATTCCAAAAGCAGCAGAATATAGCGAATTCATAAATTACAATGTTTTAAATTAAAGAATTCCTTTAAATAAAAGAAAAAGAATGTGAATTCCTTGATTTAATCCGTTTTAATCCTTTGTTAATTAAAACACTGTCAAAAATAAACAAGCAATTATCAATATGAAAAAGGCTGTGCATCGAATTACTGAAGTTTTGGATCTAAAAAACTACTACAAAGTTATTAATACAAATAATACAGAAAAAAATACAGAGCAGTTAACCACTTTAAGTATTATTCTACAAATTCTTTATATTCAGATCGAAGCTAAACCTTTCCAAAATAGAATGCCGTTACCTAATTTAGTATTATAAGAAACTCGTATCTTATAGAGGGATATTGTGATTTAATTTCATCTTAAACATGTTTTATAATGTAGATAAGAATTAAAGCAATTTCATACCAGTATCTATTCGTTGATGTTCAGTTATTTATTTCATTCTTTTTAAATTTTGTTTGTCCAATATGTAGTTGCATTCTAAAATTTGACGACTTGCTTTGAAAAAATCCTAAAAGATTCTGTCAAAGGAAACTGCAATATATTCTTTCCTTATTTCATTTTGAAGTTGCAAAAGAACCGAGATATTTCAAGAAAGAAATGCCTTCTTGAAATTTCTCGTTGCAGTTCACGGCATTGTATTTTTGATTACTCTAAAAGCTCAATGCATACATAGTCCAATTTTAATTTTTTTATTTTGTTGCATATAATCTTAAACTTTGTCGGCAATTTTGCATGCTTGGTATTCGAGTTTCGAATCATTTAATCAATGTCTGATGTAATCGATGAAGTACATTTTTAGATAACAAAAGTTTTTATGTGACACCGCCAGAAAAAGATTATTAATACCTATCTCAACAGAAGAAATCAAATGTAAATCCTATAATGCACGTTTTATGAAAAACAAGCAATAGGCATCTGAAGCAATTGATAAATATAATAGTATTCCTAGACATAAACCTACAGCGCTCAGCACGAAAATGGAGTTATAGTTGGAATTTATATGCAATAACCAATTTTCCTAATGCACTAAATGTTTAAACTTTATTCAGTGAATATAAACCTTTTGCGAAAGCGAATCCAAAATAAACGTGCTCATTAAAAATATACTAAGATTAGAACAATTTTTTAAAGATTAAATCATCAAATTATAGAATTCAAATTCTGACAAACAGATAATAATGAAATATCTCCGAAGAAATACTTATTATAAATTATTATTTTACGAAGTAAATTTTTCAAGAATAATCCACTTTGTTTTCTCAAATAAAAATGACAAAGAAATAAATTAAATGCTATTTCAGTTTGCAACAAAATACTTAGGAATTTATAACCTGGGTAGCATCCCACCACACCGAAAATAAACAAAAAAACGAACTCCGCGCTACATTTATCGCTTGCACGAGGAAAGATAATGCCCAGCAGACGATAAACACAGACCGGTTCGTCAGCATAAAATCAACTGTGACAAAAGAGAAGAGAAGTGAAAACACGTTACCTGAATAATAAATCCTCTACGCTCGACTCGCAAAGCTAGAAGAATAACGACTCATATTTTAATGAACTTTTTTCGCGCGTCCGAACACACCGAATGTAGAAGTCATCCTCCTCCTATCCTTGCTTTGCAATTAAGAGTAGAATACAGCTGAAACGCCATGACGTGTGACGTCACTTGTAAGCAATATAAAACGATACTTCAGTTTTCGCCAGCAGGTCACGTGGCCGGCGAAAGCTGCCGAAGTTATTTCGTCTAAATATCGCGGAAAATTGCCTCAGGGCTCTGTTATTTGGGATTGTGGAATTTCGTAATGTGTGTTTCAGTTTCAAACGGTGGAACCTGAGTTTCATTATAGGTCTTGAAACTTAGGCGTTATTCCAAATGGTACAAATTCTTATTTTTGGCAAGAAGAGAAAAAGTTTGTTTCGTTTCGGAACAGAAAAATTTTAAAGAATGCGCTCGCGTCGCACAAGCCATTGTTATGTGATATTCTAAATCTCATATAGGTACTTATTTTTTAGGGTGAAGAAAAGAATTTTCTTCTAATTTGTTTTCAATAAATAGAATACCATTCGCAAATGCTTTGTTGAAGAAATTCAAGAAACAATATATGCATAAAATGTTTTTTTCTGTAAGGCAGTGATTTGTTGAACTGTATATTAATGTTAGAATATATATATATAAACTTTACCAAAATATTCCTTTTCTTATATATAAATTTTCATTTAAAAATAATTATCAAAGTGACAATAAAAAGTTTAACTTTTTTTAAAAGATATAAAATCTGTTTTTACAAATTTTGTTTATAATTAATTTAATTAATACTTAAAATATATGAATTCAATTTATTTACCTATAATTATAGTACATAAAGTGAAAAATATAAAATAAGCACTCTAAAGAAAAATGCAACTTGAAATTATCTTTTTTTAAATTTCAAATTTATTCTTTGTGATCGTAAATCGCACAGTTGTAGCTCGAGAAGAGGGTGTAGAGGATTTTAAATCTTGGGAAATTTAATTATGTTACTGAGAAGAAAGAATTTCAAGATAAAAAGTAGCATGATGAATCTGAAAGCCACTAACTGGATTTTGAAATCAGGATCTGTTTAGTCAAAAAAAGATATTTTTGCGAGAAAAGTAATTAAAAGTTTTTTTTTTTTTTAAATTCCTACAAAATTGAACAGTTTACATTCATTGGACGAATAGTTTTAAAGGAAGATAAAATTTTCCTCAAATGCGACTTGAAATGGGAAACAAGGTAAATCCTTTTTAAAATGTACAACTGCATCTAATTATGTTTCGTGACATAAACGTTTCATATATCCTGCATTATTTTCAGAATTTATTAGAAGAAGAATTGAAGTTTTTTCCTCATTGAAATAGTTTTAACCTTCCAGCGGGCGCGCGTTTGAAAAAGATACTTCAATTGTACATCGTATTACATATTTATATCGTTATTTTATATATTTACGTTAAATTTCATTTATAAAAACTTTTTTTACTATTTATCTAATAAATACAGATAACATAAATAAAAGTTGCATTTATTTTTGTCGAATAACACGATATATATATGTAATACGATGTCGCAAAATTTGAGTAAGCGCGCCGGCTGGAAGGTTAAACTGCTTTTCATTCGTTTAGACCAGTGGTGCGCAAACTTTTCTCATTTCCGAACCCCTCACTTAGTGTAAAATTTTTGGTGACCCCAGAGGGGTCGCAACCACGGTTTTGGAACAAAAGCCTTATATATTTTTTATTATCAAATAAATTTCTTTGAGTTTAACGACCCACAAAAGTGTTTTCGCGGCCCCTTTGGTTGTCGCGACCCATGGTTTGCGCACCAATGTTTTAAGTGTATATCACACAGAGGCCAAATATTTTGGACCGAACCAAAGTGGCCGTTGAGAGGGGTTACAGCTAATCAGGGATGGACACTTAGAAACGTATTACTGTAGAATTACAATACAATATTTTGTGTTTACTTTAATGCGTATACAAAAAAACATGTATTGTGATTCTGAAGAATTTTATTTATTGTAAATAATGAGAATTTAAAATTATTATCATAAATTTAAAATTCAGTTTTAAACAATGGCATTAAAGCAAGATTGTCTAATAAGTGTTCACTCATTGGTTTTAACTTTTAAAAAATAAATCCTTTTCATTTTATCGTTTATCTTCATATTTCTTACTGTTTTTCTTTTTTCACGAAACAGTGAGTTTCACTTCTCAGAACTACTGCCCTGTCCATGATCTTTCAACATATAAAATTGCTCAAATTGAGTTCCGAAGATTATGCTGTCAAGCGCGATTTTTTTTTTCTTATGAAACTGTACATTTTAAAGTTCGTGTGTCTGCATGCTCATTCTGATACAGATAACCGAATTCCTATTTCGAATTCACAGTTGAGTAATTCACATTGATTGAGTAACAGAAACGTGAATTAAAAAACTAAAAAAAATCTTATTGAATCACTATAAAATTATTAATACTATGCGATAGTATCGATTCCTGCTCACATGCATTTTGCCAAATGCGTTGCAGCACCAACATAATTTCAGAATTCCATGCAGAAGGAAAAAGGATGTGACGTCACTACATTGTGCTAACGTACAGATAGGTGACAAGCCCAGCTACTTCTATCATTTGATTATGACGTCACTTGAATACTCCATTTAATTGGCTCTAATTTTAAAAACCGTTGCATCTTCGTATAATAAAATATGGTGGGTTTAGAGTTAAAGCGGACCAAGTTCATGAGATTCATTTCTGAGAAAAGGGCTCTCAAAGTTGATCAGTTGCATTTAAAATAACAGTGGATGTTCTTGTTGCTTGGCGGACACAAAATGAACTCCTGAATCCTTATGTTGTTGTTGATGATCCCCGAAGATCAGCAGAGCTATATCAGGTCCATGAGCCTGTGCACACTAAAGAAATCCAAAGTCAATAGAGGATTAGAAACAAGATCCTGTTTGGAAAGTCCCAGGCATGCAAGAATATGATCAGGTGTGGCCTGTTCTGCAGTACATTTTGGGCAGATCTCAAAACACTTAGAATTATCAGAGAAAGAAACAAACTTCTGATACTCACTAAGGAAGCGAGCAAGGGGTCTATTA
>BGPR01005736.1:0-12933 GCA_013235015.1 Araneus ventricosus
TAAAAAACTCACTGAGATGCACTTTGCCGCCCTTCATAGTGGGTTTATACCGAATTTGGCAACTCTAGGCCCAACGGTCTGTCTTGTAGAATGCCAACAGACAGTCACCTATGCATACCTGCGCTTTTATTAATAGTAAAAATATGCATACAAAAGCATGATTACAAGCAAAATATAAAATTAACATTATAGTATTTCGTATTAGAGTTTATTGCATAAAAATTCTAATGCAACTATTCTACATCAAATTCATCATCTCTTTGGTTTTACCTGTCTTGATAATTGTAACTGATTTAACCATAAAATTTTACTTTCCAATAATGTATACAAAGATGAATGTTTAAAAAATCGACATTTTTGCTTGATATTGATGAAATTTGGCGCATATGCTCTTCAAAACAAGAGTAGAATCACTATCAACTTTTCAAAGCTCAAAACATAATTAAAATTTCAGTTAATAAAAAAGAAGGCAAATTTTTGCTGTCTTTTCCGCCGTATTTTTCAAATATATCATCTAAAAAATGACTTTTTAGGTCATTTTAAAATTAAAAAAAATATATCTTTTTAATGATACCAATTTAATTACTGTACAATTTTTTTCTTTAATTTCAAGAAATTTTTTAAAAAATGTATGATTTGCAACAATACTTTTCAATTTTAAAATGACAAACTAATTTCCTTATTTAATCACTTTATCACTAATTTCCTTATTTTTATATAATCCAGACATGACACAGACTTGGAACCAAAAAAGCTGAATTTCATAAATACGTAATCGTATCAAACGTAAACACAGAGAAGTAAAATAAGTATGATTAATTGAACAATAAATGAATAAATTTATACAAAAAGTGCTTGAGATATTAAAAATATTGTAGAATTATTAATTAAGAGCAAATTAATGGTTGAAAAATGAATTACTTATAAAGTTTTGGTAAAATAAAAACTATGGTAAAAATTATCTCACTAAAAAATATGGCCATGTAAAACTTTTTTTGATTATACATAATTATTAAGACTTTCTCATTTTTTGAACTAACAGTTCAAGCTTTTTCATATGCTTCAGTCTGCTATTTTCCTCCATTATCTAAATTTTGCTCTCTTTCTTTGATTGGGGTTTTTCTTTTTATATTTTCTCATTGCTATTTTCTTGCTATCAAGTTCCTCTTAGTACCATTTGCCTGATGACCTTAAATTTTTGCGCTTTACTATCAATAGCACATCACGCAAAAAATCTTTTTTCTAAAATATTCAAAAGCAGACTGCTTTTTGCTCATCAATTTGTATTTAACACTCTAAATTGAAGAATATGTTTCAATATACATTATAACTGATCTTTTATCTATCAAATTTGATATTATTTTGAATGTGCACACGGCGCACAGTTTTTGTTTCCGTGTTATTCACGTCTTTTGTGAGCGACCCCTCCTCCCCTGCCCCAACGCATTACCAAAACTTTTAATGCAGATTTATATCGATCCCAAGAATGGCAAAATTCGATGCCGAAAACGCCGAAATCCGCACAAATGTGTCATGCCTGTGTTGATAGATAAACGTTAAGGAACGAAAGCTAACAAAAATGAAATCGAAATAACTAACAAAAATGAAGAAAAGAATGTTAAAAAGAACGCGAAAATAAAATGGCTTCCTTCACAGAGAGCTAGCGATCTTTGTTCTCACGAAATTCGGATCGAAGAAATTCGTGGATGATTTTTTTTCAGAATTCGGAATGAATTCCGATTGGATGGAACGAAAGCGGTTGAACGAAACGAGAAAGAAAAGAATACAACCTTCGGGCATTCCTCCCCAATCCCAATGCTAATCTTTGACCCCAAAGTGCGGGAAAACGTCGATACATAACTCGGACGCTGAACGGCTTTCGGCAGGATTACGCAATATCTTATGAATGTGAAACTCTTTCGCTTTAGAGTCATACGCAAAATTTTCACATGGCGCACAGTTTTTGTTTGCGGGAGCACCCCCCCCCCCAACACATTAACAAAAATTTTAATGCAGTTTTGCATCGATCCTAAGAATGATTAAATTCGATGCCGAAAAAGCTTCCGCGGAAATGTGTCATGTCTGATTACACTAAGGATGGCAGTATTAAATTTATCGTTTTCTTAAAAATATTTCTTTAAATTAAGATTCTGGGTGGTAACAGTCCTAATGAAATTGCCCTTAAAGTTAAATTCAATTAAATCTTAAAAGTTTGAGTTGATACATTAAAATTTTCAGATTATTAGATTTAATTATAAGATTTGTATAATGCTTCTATGATTGTCATAGGGTTTTAAAAATACGCAGTTTGTATTCTGATGACTGGCAACATACCCATTAAGAATATTCTTAAAAATTACTTAGAAATCTGTTATTCATTAATTTTAATCGAATCTCTATTCAATTACACTTTTAAAATGAATAAAATTCAACGATGAATACCACACAACGAAAATTTGAGTTAAAAATCATTTATTTATTTTTATATATATTCTTCAGATAAAAGGAAATCATTTGCTTTTTTTATGGAAGCCTGCGTATAGTACCAGTTAGATTTAAAAATAAATTTTCAACACATCATTAAAATACTATTAGTGACATCCACTTCGAATTCAAATAAGCAACTCCAGTTAAATTGTACTGTGAAATGATTTTCCTGTTTATTTTCATAAATGTAATCGTTTTTCTGCATTAAATCTTATTTTTCGTTGACGAGGCTGAGTTAAATTTCAATTCAAATAATCGAAAGAGATTATTTTTTAATGATTTTCTAAAAATACGTTTTTAAGATTCTAGAAATAGTATTTCTAGCTATGTTTTCACGAAAAGGGCAAAAAGATTTTCGAATTGCTAGCAAATAACAATAACCTATATATTTAAAATAATTTGGCAAAACCAGAGAGTCATTAGCCCAGCCCCAAACTCTGAACTGATTTCGAGAACTTTTTTATCATATGGAATCTTATGAAGCCTAAATATGTGATAAAGGGTTGCCTGCCCTTCTTCACCTTCCATTTCCAAAAGAAATCGAAAAAATACTTCACCACTTTACATCCTCTATGGCATCGGTTCTCAAACTTTTCATATCACTTACCCCTTAATTCTTTTTATTTTCGCGTACCCCCTACAGTCATATCCAGGGTCAGCTCCAGGGGTGTGCAGCCTTTGACGCGACACAGAGCGCCGAGTGTGTAGAAGCGCCAATTCCTAATCATAAATTTAGAAATTCGCGCGCTTTAAATTTTTTACTATAATTAAATCATTTACTACAGTAATCTTAATTTTTATAGTTAATAACTAGGGGCTCTATCCCCTACTCGCTAAAGCTAATGCAATCCTCATCGGTTTGCTAAGCAAACCCTGCTCGCTTCACTCGCTACAATGAAGACACTGAGTGTCCTAGCACAGTTGTAAAATCTTTATATAAATATTATACCCCATGCTCACCAACACCCAAGAATCATGTTGTTCTTTGGGGATCACTACGTGTTCCCAGCTCGCTCGCCATACAGTTATGCGTTTCTGCCAGCATTAGGAAATTATAAGTACTCTAGCAGTACGCGCACGGCGATGCCCGTGGAATCAGGACTTCAACAAAATAAAAAAAAATCGCCCACAATGACACGAAAAAGTTTTCAAAACAAAATCAAAACAAAAAATACACATTATAGATTTTCCGGCTTATTTTTTCCGCGATAATAACATGTAGAAAAACAGTACAGAGTACATTAATCCAAAACAATATAAAAAAATTGTTGCCCGTGGAATCAGGATTTCAACAAAATGAAAAAAAAAAAAGAACATGACAAAAAGCTCCGAAGGTTATGACGTCACCTGACCCTTCATCCAATCAAATTGAAAGCTGCGTTCCGAAAGACTGTCGCTGAAGAAATTTCGCTCGACAAAAATAACTTTCGTCTGCCCAGGAATAATTTAATTTAAAAAAAACGGGAAAAGATATTTTAACCGTTCTTGTTTTAAATCAGAGAGAACCGTTCTAGTTATAAGCTGAAAAAAATTGAAAATAATAGTGTTATTAGAAAGTCGGATGCAACAAATTTAAAATCAAAACTAATATCTTGATGCCCAAACTGGGTATTTTTTAAAAATTTCTCAAAATTCAGTAAATTGCGTTAGAAATTCAAAACTAACTTCATTAGAACGGAAATCGCGTGCTCTTTCCGATGGTGTATCTATTTTTGCCGTACAGTTATTTGAAACCATTCTATTGAGAAATTAGCGCGAAAAATCAAACAAAACAACACAAAACATTAAAAAAAAAATTCTAGATTAAAATTTAAAATTTCGGCTTCGAGGTGCATTCAGTCACCATTACGACTACCTGTGTACCAAATTTCATGGCTGTAAGTGCGATAGATTCGTCTGGACATCGCAGACAAACACACACACACACACGCACGCACACAAACATTGCCTTTTATAAGTAGTATAGATTAAATATTAAAAGTCAATTTAAATCATTTGAAATTGCATGAACTCCTAATATTAATTTTTCATCAGTTTTACAATTAAAATCTTCTGGCAGTAATATATAATGTAATCTCATTTAATTTTACTTTAAATTCTCATATTACAAATTTTAAAATCTTAGTAAAATCTTAATGTACCCCAAAATCACTTTTCTTAAACTTCAGTTTCGTTTTATTTCCCGCGCTGGAGGTATGTTAAATCTCGCGTTTTGGCATATTCATTACTGAAAGAATATTTTAATCGCTTTCACGCGCCCACATAAATCGCGAAATCAGCGACTTTTTGGACCTATACTTTTCCAAAACACTTAAGTAGTTTACTATGATCACATGTCTATATGTTAATCCCTTGTCTGAGAGAATGCAGAGATTTTCTGCTCTCTTTCGACTAGAAACTTTCATGCGAGATGTACGTATATTCCGCCACTCTCCCATAATAAATAAAAAAAATAGTTAATAACTCGGCCTGTTCCTTATTTGACGACTACAACAATGAAGTCATATATATGTGTGCGTGCGTGTGTGTATAAATGTTAGAAAGAAATCTGAATGTTAATATTTTTAATTCAAAGATGATTAAAAATCAAAATATTTTCATCAATCATATATCAATCATTTGAAACTTCTTGGCATACACTTTTGACTATTTCTTCAACAGTTTATTTCAACATAACTTCATGCCAACAAAATTTTAAGTTTAAAACTGATAAGATAGCCTTTTTCCAAATGTTCCAAAAGTTTTTAAAAACATTGATTTTCCACCAAAATTTCAAACATGCTCTCTATACAACGAAATGTAGTTCAGAGAAGCTTCTCCACATGTATACATGCTTATTCCAATAATTATGTAGTCAAAAAAAGATAGTGTTTTTCTCAGTGTAGTCATTTGTGATTTAAATCTCAGAAAATTCTAGTTGTCGTAGAATGACATAACCCATCTCACAAGCTTTTAGCTAAAAAAGAACAGTTTAAAGAAAAAAAATGGCTTGAAACATATTCGTGTTAACAATTCAAAATTAAAACCCATAATAATTATTTACTTTTAGCCTTTTACAATTGATAAAATAGCCTTTTTCAAAAATTTCCCAAATCCTTGCTTTTCACAACATTTTAAACATTCCAAATTTTCAATTAAATATTGCTCACAAAAAGTTTTCCCACTTGTATACATGCTTATTCCAATAATTATTTAACCAAAAAAGATTAGTGTTTCTCTCAGTATAGTTATTTGTGTTTTAAATCTCAGAAAATTCTAGTTGTCGTAGAATGATGTAACCCATCTCGCAACCTTTTAGCTAAAAAAGGACAGTTTATAGAAAAAAGTGGCTTGAAGCATGTTCATATTAACTATTCAAAATTAAAACCCATAATAATTATTTACCTTTAGCATTTTAAAATTGATTAGATAGCCTTTTTTAAATTTTCAAACATCGTTTCTTCCATTAAACTCTTAACCATGCACTTTTTAAAACAAAATGTTGCTTCCGCACATGTAAACACACTCAATCCAAATATTATTAAGTGAAGGAAAGTATACTATTTTTCTCTTGATAGTTATTTATGTTTTTTAAAACTCAGAAAATTTGAGTTGTCGAGAGATGAATAAACCAATTTTCCGGAAACCTTTAGCTAAAAAGAACATTCAGTATTAAGCACACATTCATATAATTCAAACGATCTAACTCAAAAAAAAATCCGTTGTTTCAGACTTCAAACCAATTCAAGAGTTCCGCCGATTCAAACGTAAACAATCATCCAAACTTGCGAGCTGTTGCCAAACGGCGATTATCAAATTCGGCCCGATTTTGCGTCCACATAAGCGTTTTATATATATATATATATCCAAATATAACTAGTATATAATCATACAGAAATAAAGTAAACAAAACATATCAAGAATTAAATCCTATACTAAAAAGTCATTATTTGAACAATACATCAATTTTAAATAAAATCTAATAAATTGAAATTACTAAAGATACCATAAACAAAAAATCAAGTTTAAGCATTATATGTCAACAAGTGAAAGAACACTGTTAATTAAAAATAATGAAATAGGCAATCCAAGTAAATGGAGTTTTCAACAATATATATAACGTATTCGTGGTTGTAGTCGTTGAAAATAAACAGGCCGAGCAAATAACTACCTCTTATTTTATTATCAATAGGAGAGTGGTAAATATACGTGCATCTCCGTTTAGGTTACAAGCGAAAGTGAACAGAAAAATCCCTGTATTCTCTCGAATAAGGGAATAACATACTGACACGTGATCAAAGTGAAGGGAATATTGGGTATTTTTAATGAGTTACGTAGGCGTTTCAGGGGAAAAGTCTGGTGCCAAAGAGACGCCGTCATGATTTTCTGCGGGCACGTGAAAGCGATTAAATATTCTTTTAGAAATAAATATGCCAAAATGAGAGATTTAATATACCTCCAGCACGGGAAAAGAAAGAAACTGGAGTTTTAGAAAAGTGATTTTGGAATACATTAAGATTTTAAAATATATAATATTAGAATTTGGAATAAAATTAAGTGAGATTATTACATATATATATATATATATATATATATACGTATGAAGCGGTTACAATTCACTGCCTTCTCCTTTTTATGGTAGGTGGCGCTACTATAGTCATCCTGGTTTTTCCCATGATGCCTCTCTCTCTTCTTCTTCTTCTGTGTACTTGTGTTGTGTTGTTTTTCTCTGTCTTGCGTCTTGTACCTTTTAATGTACTGTATCTTGGAACTTAGCCATCTAATAAAAAGGGTTCCTGAAATTGAATTAATTCTTCAACAGCGGCATTCCATATAAACATGAGTCTCGTCCCTCTACATATAGATACGCCATACAGTCCCTCAACCTCTACAACCGTCAATTCGCCAAGTTTTAGGCATAGCCAAAGGGGTGAATAGCTAGTAGTAACAGTAGTAGTAGCAGTAGCTAGTAGTAACAGTAATTTAATTCCACTTCAAGTGAACTTGGTATAAAATCTCAAAATAATGTTAACGATACAATCATTGGTCTGAATAGCTAGTTCTTGCTTGTGTGAAAACAGTAACCAGCTGGTGTGTTCTCCTACCGATTTTCTCGCATTTTTACAAATGGCGACAAAATGGTTAGTTTTGTGTTTAACTTCCCGAGAGTGAATAAATTCCAGTGCACATTTTGGACTGCTTCCCAAATGTGCACTGGACTTCCTAACTGATCGGGCCTGAAATTTGATCCAGATCTAAAATTTTTGTCTTCAGACACCACACCAAACTTTAGCTAAACACAAGGTCTAAAACACAAGAATTCATTCAAATCATGAGATCAACTTTTTTTAACGTCACGATGCTTTCTCTTTGTATATTTCGTTTACGAGAATAACAGTAATAAGCTGTTTATGTTCTTAGCGTCTGTATTTGTCATTTTATTTTTCTGAGTGTAGAGCCTTTATAGCACAATTTTTAAAAGCTATATAAACATTTTACAATATTGTTATCGAAATCGATCGGTAGGTGTACTGTGAACGTACTCCAACAAGCAGGATAATGGAGAACGACGCTTTATTCCAGAAATTTCTAGAAAACAGGATGAAAACAAAAAACAGCACTTGCAGAAATTCACAACACAAGCAGGCAGCAAATCACTCAAAAATAACAGTAACAACTCTAACAATAGAGTTCAGCGTCTATCAGCTTACCAGCCCGAACTACGAACAGAGTTGAACTCGTTTGAACATCTCGGATTTATATAGCTTTCCGAAAGGACTTGACGTCACATGGAATTCTCCAAAACAATCTCAAGATCTCGGTTCCTAATAGAGATAGCGTCATAATTCTGGTATTTTCCAGAACTTTCATTTTTCCGCCAAGATTGGGGGTCATTAACTTGGCAAGCAATAAGAATCTCTGAAAATCTCTCTTTATTACCTTGTGACTAAAATGGCACGGAAACGGTGTTACAGATTCGTAACAATATATACACCTAACATTCATCTGAAAATGTCTGGTTTCCCTCGTATTCCGCAGCCGGTCAGTACCGGTTTAAGTCTCGGACGCTATATAAAAGCCAAGTGGCGATTACCGCACTAAATTACCTCAGCACCGGTAATCACTCTTAAGCTAAACTCCGAAAGATCCATTACCTACCCGCAGCCACATTACGGCTGCAAAGAAAACCCTTTTACCATGGGGATGTTGCGGAGGAAACAACCCGATGACTCGAAGACGCCGGGGGAGGGTGTAGTTGTAGGGGGGATCGTCAGACATTGCTCAGACGATCCTTCTTCGAGCCTCCCTGGCGAGAAAGGAACGAAGATTAATGAGGGGGTGGGTGGGCGAAGAATAAGAATGAGAAGAAAAAAAAAAAGACGAGAATTGAAATATGGCCAAGATCGTAATCGTTTATCGATAAAAAGCGAAAAAAGACTTTTGTTTAGGGTGCATGCAGTAACAGCGATACGAGGGAGAGAAAAAAAGGCCTTTTCTTTTTTTCTCCCCCAGATTTCTTTCTTTTTGCTCGTGATGACACTGAATGTCAACCAAGAGGCGGGAAGGAATGTTGTGTGGTTATTTACAGTGTTCTTTTTCGTCTTCCTTTTTTCATAAGTGTCAGTATGTTACTTCTGGAGAAGTCGTTTGTGTCGCTTCTGCTCTAATAGTTCTTTAACTTTCTTGTACAGGAAGTATACAAAGTATTGTAATGATAAAAAAAATTAAAAACTCAGGATTTTGATGGATTTCGACACTTGAGAACTCGCCGGGTCTGCAAAAGGCATTTTAACATTCTCGTTCACGAAGTATAAAAAAGAAAACGATGTAATCAATGAAAAAAGAAATTCCGTGAGAATGAAATGAATCTTCACTTTTATACTTGCCCGAGTCCTAAAAAAGGGTTTGAAACTACGCTTAACGCTAAGAGTAGCTAGCATACCCGTGTGACAGTCAAAGGGTTAACTCGTTTGAACACCTCGGATTTTTATAGCTTTCCGAAAGGACTTGACGTCACATGGAATTCTTCAAAATGATCTCGAGATCTCGGTTCCTAGTAGAGATGGCGTCATAATTCTTTCATTTTCCAGAATCTGCATTTTGTCGCCAATGCCGGAGGTCATTGGTTTGGCAAGCAATAAGAATCTCATATTGTAATGGTAAAAGAAAATTAGAAACTCAGGGTTTTGAAAGATTTCGACGCTTGAGACCTCGCTGAGTCCGTAAAAGACATTTTTTTAATTTCTCGTTTACGAAATATAAAAAAGAAAACAATGTAATCAATGAAAAAAACACTGTGAGAATTAGGTGAATCTTAACTTTTATAACTTCCCGAATCCGAAAAAATGGAATTGTGTCTTTTTTCGAAAACAATAACTCAAAAAACAGAAAAACTAGACGAATGAAATTCATTATGCTGTCGTTACACGAAAATTGCAGATTTTAACCAAATTTTGGACAAAATCCGTTAATAAATGAACTATCTGTCTATATGTACGTATATGAAAGTCATACCTCAAAAATGCAAACAACTAGATGCATGAATTTTAGTATATGATCTTAACACCGAAATTGTAGACCTGATTCAAATTTTGGATCAAATCTATCATCGAGTAAACTGTCTGTCTGATTACATGTCTGTGTGTATGGAAACATAATAACTTAAAAAAGCGAGAAGATAGATTAATGGTGTGCAAACTATTTTCATTTCCGACCCCCTCACTTTGTGTAAAATGTTTTCGCGACTCCTTTGGGGGTCACGACCGAGTTTTTTGAAGAAAAGCCTTATATTTTTTGTCAAATAAATTTCTTTCAATTTAGCGACCCACAAAAATTTTCTAGGGACCCATCTGGGAATCGCGACCCACGGTTTGCGCACCACTGAACTAGATTGGTATATGGTCTTGACACACAAGTTAAAAAATTGGTATATGGTCTTGAGACACAAATTAAAAAATTGGTATATGGTCTTGAGACACAAGTTAAAAAATCGGTATATGGTCTTGACACACAAGTTAAAAAATCGGTATATGGTCTTGACACATTAGTTAAAAAATCGGTATATGGTCTTGACACACAAGTTAAAAAATCGGTATATGGTCTTGACACACAAGTTATAAAATTGGTATATAGGCTTGACACACAAGTTATACAGCTATATTAAAAATTCGACCCAGTCGATCAAAGGAAACATGTCCAAAATTCTCAAACTGTTGTTGAGTTTGAAAATATAAAATTTGGATCTTGTTTCGCGTCTGAAACTCTTAATTAAAAAAAAAAATTAAACGAAAATAACTCTTTTGGCGGCCATATCTAACCACATCTAACTCCAGTGAAACTTTCCATTTCAGAACCACTTCCCATGTCAATATTTTCAACGTTAATGGTAGAAAAGTCATCTAATTTTGAATCTGACGAAATATAGGGTTTGTTTTTTGGTTTAGTTGAGTTATATTCATCTTATCATCTTATCCGATTGGCTATCGAGACCCACAACGGAGTGTCGCTTAAGGAGTTCGGTTTGATACGAAGTATATCTTACTTAGTTTAGCTATGTTAACGTCTCGTTTTGAAGCAACACGAGGGCTATTTTAGGACGAAGCTCGTAATTTTGAACCGAGATCAGATGACAAGGACGACACCTTAGCTGGCACCACCTCTCCAAACATTCGCACCACACAAACGGGAGGACGTTTGGCCCCCTACTTATGATTTAAAGTTCAACAGACCCAATACACGACGGATCTTAGTGGAATCTGGTTTCGAATCTTCAGCCCTCTGGCACCGAAGCCGAGACTTTACCACTAGGCCACCCGGCCCTAACTTAAGCCTAGACACATCGAGATTGAAACAGCTAAGTGTCGATGGGTTAGATGCCGCGGAAAGCTGTCATGCTTAACTTAATTATCATTGATTGCGTTATTAAATAAATTTTCAGCTGTACTTTATAAATATATAATAATATTTGTCGTCACGTTCTAAAGTTATGAGTAAGGAAACATCGACAATACTTTGTAGACAATCTGTATTAACCGAATCCAACGCAATCGTTCAAAGGATGAAAATAAAAATCCACGAGGAAGGGAAGGGAAGGACAAAACAGGCTCTTTTTTCTCCTAAAACAAAAGTAGAGTCGAATTATAAAGAATTTCTTCGTGATAGACCTTTTAGTGGAATGACTTTCTTTCAGAAGGTAACTTTTTCTTCCTCTTAGTTTGACTCACTTTCAAAAATATGGAATGAAAAGAAAGATAGAACTTCGCTTTTATTCTCTTTCGAACGCTTCTTCTATCCGTCTTTTCAAATTTTGGCACGACAGTCAATTCTCGCGATCAAAGAAAGGCTTTTTCTTCATCTTTTCTTTACTATTTTGCAAAGCAATTCTTTTTTTCGGGGTTATGTAAAATATTGAGAAAACCTCTGAATCCAAGAGAAGAAAAATTTCGTATTTTGTCATACGGAAATAGTTTAGAAGTCGATCGAGCTGAAAAACCCAGATGGTATGCAATTTTTTTCCTATGTATTCAAGCTCTGTTATTCTTTCACTATCGGTGCTCTCACTATGGGTATTACGCTAAATTAAACAATAAAAAGTAAAAGTTTAATTTTCGCTTTTAAATTTTTCAGAGCTTGCGAAATCAAAATTCTTGTCGTTTATTTTTTGCCCCATGCATAAATTCAAATGACAAACTTCGATATTTCAGATTCATTCATTTAAAAAAATCGTCAGTAGTTCTATTATTTTTATCTGATTACAATTATACATTTTTCAAATATCGTTTGGTATCAAAAATTAATTTATTCTTGTTTCCGTACATGAAGTTTTTATATTTCAATCAGCAGTTTTATTATTTCTTTTAACTGATTATATATTTTTTCAAAATCGTTTGGCACCCAAAATTAGTTTATTTTCCTATTTTCGAGCAATATAGAAAATATTATCAAGTTAATAAATGAAAAGTTATGTTTCATATTTGGAACAAACTAAATTAAAGTATCATAGCATAAAAATAATATATTTAAAAAATAAATTTAAAAATAGTAATCGCAATAAATAAGTAATTTAAAAAAATCCGCAAATAGTACTTGAAAAGCAACAATTGTACGATAAAACTTTAACCCTCCGTTAGTCGCAATCATTTTTATCCTTACATAATCGCACTGAATCTTGGGGATTTAAATTTATTCTACGATATGTTCATCTGGGTTTGTTAATTTTTCTTTATTGCTTTGATAATTAGTCCGAATGCGAATGTACATGAGTATTTTTTTTTTAAAAATTCAAATTGTAATGCGTTGAAAACAGCTAATAGATGCCAATAACAAAGGATTAAAAACGAAATTTTAACATTGTTACTAGAACATTCAAGAAACAAGAGAAAATTTCGAATGACTGACGAATTCGAATTTAAAACGTTCGAAGTACCAAGATCCACTGTATATTCAAAACTAAATGCATATTATACC